>NETT01000141.1:17502-48403 GCA_003449175.1 Ceratocystis smalleyi | reverse complement strand
ATTCATGCCCAGGTTTACCCAGGGTTAATCCGATTGAGGGGAGATTCCCCACAATACTTATCCTTCACGTAGTTCATCCAACAATTAAAGTATTATCCATATTCCTAATTCCAAAACTAAACTCCTTATATCTCCCTGTACCATTAGGGTGCCATCCCTTGCATAAATGTTCAGCCTCACGAGGTGTGGGTCTTGTGTGAATAGGTGGGGCGTTCTGATGGACGCCACTCTAGCGCCACGCAGCAAGTTTCGCCTCCCTAAATGGCATCTGATGCTGTATTCAAGCAGGCAAAAGAAAAGAAAAAGAAAAGAAAAAGTAAAAAAAGAAGAAAAAACCCCCCAAAGTTGCGTCGTTCGATCCTCGTGATTCCGGTAGACGACGGATGTATGCACATCAAATCAAACCAAAGCCAAATCTGCCCCCCAAAAAACCCCAGATCCCAGATCCCAGATCCCGCAACCACGCCAATAACTCCATTTTCGGCACTCATTCAACTCAGCTCGTCTTCCTTTCAGGGCAATAGGACCCTCGGCGACCGCTGGAAACCATGTTGAACAGAGCGACGACAGCCCATTCTATCACTCCTTATACTTGATTGAAGCTTGAAGCTTTGACTCCGACCAATTAAAACCCGAGAGAACAACCCCAAAAAGGGGATCTGTGCTTTCTGTGTCCCACAAACCCCCCCCCCCCCCCCCCCCCCCCTCCCCCATCTCTCATATCCATCTAATAATCGTTAATTGTCACACGTGCGTGCATCTTCAATGGACCCCAATAGTAATCCATCTGAGGGCTCCTCCGATCCGGGGACCTCCCAGCCAAACCAACCTCCGGATGCCCCTGATCGAGAGACGATGGAGAAGGTCCGTAAATCATCATACCATCAACTTCCCTCTTTTCTGGATTACCTAGTCGTGTCGTCCTTTATTAGAACTAGCACTGGAAATGGCATCAGCTTCGGCCATACACTATCAATACCAGCATCGATTATGCACTAACCGTTTGTTTCTCTGTCCTGCATCAGATTCGTCTCCGCCGTCTGGCTAAGCTAGGAACAACAACCAAGGCTGCAGACCCCCCAGAAAGCAACCCGGGCTCCAACCCTCCAAGCACTTCTGCCGAGCCTACAAAGCCCCCTCGCTCCCAAATCGCTTCCCCTTCCGCCTCATCCTCCATCCTTAAGGCTGCGGCAGAGAACAAAACCGCCAAGTCTGCTACAGGTAGGCTGGGAATCAAGCGTCATAGAGAAGACCACGGCATTGACCCTTCTTCATCAGAGAAACACATCGCCCCGCCCGCTCGAAGGGCTATGCCTGTGCAGCCTGAAAGCTTGCAGGACTATACGGACCGTATTCTACAAACAATTCTACAAGCTACTGTGGACCCTGAAAACCACACTCTCAAGTCCAATAAGAATGTACAACTCACCTTTCTTCCGAACCTCAGTGCAGAGCTGGCCTCAGAGAACCAGCCTCTGAAGCTCAACACTGGTATCCTTGACTCGGCCATTCTGGAAGCTACCAGCATATTCCCCCAGAACAAGCCCTTACTACACTATCTCTTACCGGCTTGGAGCAGAGCTCAGACCCTTAGAAGAACCCCTACTAGAGATATGACGCCTGAGAAGACTGAGGTTTTGGAAGAAGCTAAGCGCATGTGTATCAGCAACTGCATGTTCGCCCTTACAATGCCCATGCTTTTTGGGTAGGTCATTTCTTTACATAGACGTCGCTGAAAACTTGCGACCGACCCACTTGGCTAACCAACTTTGCCTTTCTAGTCGCGACTCCGATGAAGACGACCAACTCCCAGCCCGATATCTGGCACAGAGCCTCGTTTTGCACCCGACAGACTCCTGTGGCATTGATGACGAGTTCCTTAAGGAGGCTATCGGCCGCTTTGATGAAGTAGAGGGTCTCAGCGACGTCTTTGCTGAAGCTCTACGTATCTTGAGCTTGCAGGTCGCTGAGATGACTATGGAGTCGGATTACAGAGGCCATCTTAATGTATGTTGCTCAAATATGCGGCCCTTTGTCATGTGCCTTGCAGCTAACCTCTTGACTTGCACTTAGGCCTTGCTCTTATATTCCAAATTCCCCGATCTCCTGCGTATTGTTGCTGAACACCCCGCCTTCCTTGGTGCTGAAAACGCGCCTGATATCCAGACAAACACCGTCCTGGGGCCTTTTTTCAATTTATCGCCCCTGCGCTCTGCATCTGTAAAGGTCTTCTTTCCTTCTCCACGCACCATGGACAAAGCTGCGATTGCTAGATCTCAAGACTCTATGCGCATGACCCTCCAGGCTTTGCAGATAGACCTTCTAGGAATCATCAATGCCTTTGTGCGTGTTGATAGTAAGACGCGAGGCAAGACTTTGGACTGGTTCGCGTTGGTTGTCAACAAAAACCACAAGCGACGTGCCATGCAGTACAAGCCAGAAGAAGTCTCGTCAGATAGCTTGATGGTCAATGTCACCCGAATCCTCGACTGTTTGTGCGAGCCGTTCATGGACGTCAGCTTTAACAAGATGGACAAGATTAATGCCGATTACTTCCGCCAAAACCCCCGGGTCGCTATTTCAGATGAGACCAAGATAAACGCAGATGAAGCCACGTCCAATGAGTATTATGCACAGACTATCCCTGGCTCATCCCATTTTATTTCCGAGGTTTTCTTCCTCGCCCTTGCTGCCCATCACTACGGAATCGAGTCAGTTTCTAGTAAGCTCAAGAATATGGACCGCGAAATCAAGTATTTTGAGAAGAACCTGGCGAAGATGGAAGCCGAGCGGCCCAATTTTGCCAGCAACCCTGCGCAAAGGGCGCACTTTGAGAGTGTCATAGCTCGCCACCGTGACTTCATTGACGTCATGACGGGCAAAAAGCACTCCATTGAAGGTATTATGATGGACCAGAAGATGCAGGAGACGTCTCTTCGGTTCATGCGTTATGTTGCTGTGTGGCTACTAAGGGTGGGCAGTCAAAGCGACTACATCCCTGGCCGCACCATTACCCTTCCACTTTCTCATACGGAAAACAGAGCATTTTCGTGCTTGCCTGAGTATGCCCTCCAAAACGTGGTGGACAACTTCAAGTTCGTTTACCGTTATGTCCCTCAGATCCTCTCTTTCTCCACCGGGCCTGAACTGATAGTCCTGTGCATCACATTCTTAGAATGCTCAGAGCTCATCAAAAATCCTTACCTCAAGTCGTCCTTGGTTACGCTGCTATTCTCAGGAACATGGCCCATTAGCCAATATCAGGGTGGCGTTATGACTGATTTTCTTGCCTCCTCCGACTTTGCGAACAAGCATCTCTTGCATGCGCTTATCAAGTTCTACATTGAGTGTGAAAATACGGGGGTCAGCTCTCAGTTCTACGACAAATTCAACATTCGTTATGAAATCTTCCAAGTCATCAAAACTGTCTGGAGCCGAAACGAAGTGTACAGCAAACAGCTCAAACATGAGAGCAAGGTTAACCGGGAATTTTTTGTCCAATTTGTCAACCTGCTGCTGAACGATACTACCTATGTGCTTGACGAGGCCATGGGCAAGTTTCCTCGGATCCGGGCGCTGGAGAAAGAGTTGGCCTCAGATGCCGCGAACACTTTGAGCCAGGAAGACCGCCAGAAGAAGGATGATGAGCTCCAGCAGCTGGCTTCATCAGCCACCAGCTACATGCAACTGGCAAACGAAACCTTGGAGATGATGAAACTTTTTACTTTGGCCCTCAAGGATGCGTTTATCATGCCCGAAATTGTTCATCGCCTGGCTAGCATGATGAACTACAACCTTGAGACTCTAGCTGGCCCCAAGGGCGGACAGCTCAAGGTCACTAACCCGGAAAAGTACCACTTTCGGCCTATTCAGCTATTATCGGACTTTATTGATATTTATATCAACCTAGGGTCGTCTCCCGACTTTATCGAGGCCGTTGCTGCTGATGGCCGCTCGTACAAGCCTCTTATTTTTGATCGTGCATACACTATCCTATCTAACAAGTTGATAAAGGATCCAGCCGAGCTGAAGCTGTTTGCGCAGATCAAGGACCGGTTCTTTGAGGCTAAGGCGGAGGCCGACCAGGCTGAGCTCGACCTGGGTGACATCCCAGCCGAGTTTGAAGATCCTATTCTAGGTGACTTGATGAAGGATCCTGTACTTCTGCCGTCTCAAAACATTGTTGATCGGTCAACGATTGTACAGCACTTATTGTCAGATGCCAAAGACCCGTTCACAAGACAGCCTATGACCATTGATGATGTCATTCCGGACTCCGATCTTAAAGATCGCATTGCCAAGTGGAAGGAAGGGAAGCTTGCGGCTGCGAAGCAACGGTTGAAGGACATGGCTGCCCTAGAGGTTGCTGACGAGTTGGCGCCCGAGCCCGATGCTATGGATACGACAGAATGAAGGTGAATGGCGAACCATGGGCGGCTTGGTGGTGGCATGGTATTACTGTCGAATGCAGGAAGCAAAAAGAGTTTGTTCTAGCTAGAAGAGATTTTGTCGGAGCTATGGGTACATAATCATGCCGTGGGCTACGTAGGAATTGTACACAGCATGCAAACAGTGTTTATACGAAATGTGCGGAGTTCTAGCCTACTTCATCGTGAAGCTTCTTTTTAAGTTGTTGGCCAAGTTAACTAGCATCAAATCCCCCATCCCCTTTTTTTTTCATTGTGCGTCATTCCCTGTGTGATAAAGACTGGTTGGTCAACGCCCTAACCCCCAATAAATGGACAAATATATACAAGGAAGAGAAGTAAGAAAAATCTAGGCAAGGCAAATTCAACAGCGGGCAAATAGAAAGAGGGCCGGATAGACGCTTATTGTTGCAGGCTTGCAACAATGGCGTCTCCGAGGATGTCCATAGCCCTGACAATCTCACTGTCCTCAATGGTCAAGCTGGGCGTGATTCTCAAGGTGTTGGTTCCAGCGGTGATGATTAGTAGGCCACGATGTCTAGCCTCCTGTAGAATACGAGCCGGGTCCCGGGTCAGCTGCACGCCCAGGATTAGGCCCTTCCCACGAACCTCAGTGATAAGGTTGGGGAAGCGCTTTTGCAGGGCCAGCAGCTGCTCACGGAACAGGGCGCTCTTGGCCTCAACGCCGGCCAGCAGTTTGGGATCGGACAGACGGCCAAGTACATAGTGGCCTAGACGAGAAGCCAAAGGATTGCCGCCAAATGTAGTACCGTGGTCGCCGACGGAAATCTTGGCAGCAACATCGGCCGTCACGATGGTGGCGCCGATGGGGAAGCCATTGCCCAGAGCCTTGGCAGTGGTGATAATGTCCGGGTGAGCGGCAGAGGGCAGGTGTGAGTGCGCCCATAGCTTGCCAGTGCGGGCCATGCCGCACTGGATCTCGTCGTAGACCAGGACGGCGCCAACCGCACGGCAGCGGGCAGCCAGAGCAGAGAGGAACTCGACAGAGCCCTCATTGACACCGCCCTCGCCCTGGATGGGCTCAACAATGACACCACACGTGTTCTTGGTCACCAAGGAGTCAATGGCAGCGACATCGTTGTATGTGCCGTACACATGGCCAGGCACCATGGGTGAGAACGGCTTCTGGTATTTGGGGTTGGGGGTAGCGGATAGCGCACCCATAGTACGACCGTGGAAGGCTTGGTGGAACGAGACAATCTCATGCTTGGCGCCCGACGGATCGACGACCTTGCCAACCTTGCGCGCGAACTTGAGGGCGGCCTCGTTTGCTTCAGAGCCCGAGTTGCAGACAAAAACAGAAGAAGCGTTGTGCATGCCTCCGCTAGCCTTGGTGTGCTCAACGAGAGCTTTGCTAAGGGCGCCGGTCCACTGGTTGTAGTATAGGTTGGAGGCATGCATCAGCTGGCCGGCCTGGTCTGCCAGAATACGGGTGAATTCAGGGTCGCAGTGGCCGAGTGAGTTGACGGCAATACCACCGGTCAGGTCGAGATAGGCACGGTCTTCGGCATCGTACAACGTAGAGCCCGAGCCCCGCACAAACACGGGGGCTGGGCGCGAGTAGGTAGCCACCATATAGGGCTGCGAGGCAGAGACAATAGAGGCGCTCTTAGTGCCATCCAGAGGGTCGGGGTGCGAGGCAGTAGTGGCAGTAGTAGTGGTAGTGGCAGTGATGGTGGCGGTCTAGCATAAGACACAAGACAAGACGGGGGGAGGGGGGGGGAGGGCGTCAGCAACCGAGGGGATCAATCTGGGGAGGCAAGCTGATGCATGATGTTTGGATTTAACTTACAGATGCAGCTCGAGTCAGGGAGGGCATGCGGGCCAGAGACTGGCGGCGCATAGCGATACGGAAAGCCATGATAGAGCAGGGAGGTTCAGAGAGGAGGGGAGGGAGAACGATGAAGAGAAGGGAGTGAACAGGGGGAATTCTATGAGAAACAAGGAAGGCCTGGATCTAAGAGCAGAACAGGACGAAAGCATAGGAGAGTGGAAATAAAGAAAGGAAGAAGACTAAGAAGGGAGCATTGCAGAGAGAATAGCGGCGTTGGTATTCCGATATGGCAAAAAAATAGAATAAAAAAATAAAAAATAAAGGCCTGTGTATTAATCACCAGCTTTTCTGTTAGTCACAGTTGTAGGCCAGGAGAACCGTTTTTTGAGGCCTTACAAGTACCAGGGATGCGCTGCAGAGGGGCTAGAGAAGGGTTTTAAAGGGCCGTAGGTGCCTGTAGAAGCCTGTAGAGGCCTGTAGAGGCCTGTAACGGCCTGTAACGGCCTGTAAAAACGCCGCTAAAAGCTGCCAAAGCATTCACGAAACAGCAGGTCATTGCCCAAAAGAGCAGGAGACAAAGCGAAAACTTCACAAAAATAAATAAATTATTGAGTAAATCTGGTGAAAAGCCGGCCCCGCTTTTCTGCAGTCTTCATCTTTTGTGGGCTTCTCAAGAAACGTCATCTTATCGATAAGCTGGAGACGGGGCAACGTTGGATGGGCCATCTGATAACAAGTTGCCAATGAATAAAGGCGACAGAACAATAAGGCAAGGTAGCATGAGGCTGTGACTGGAACAACCGAAGAGTTGGGGAGAGGCAGAGGCAGAGGCAGCACTACCCAGCAACTACACTGCAACCGCAACCGCATCCACAATCAATGCTTCTGGTTGGTATGCAAGCCACACCCACCCCTCAAAGAGCCGTCTCCGTGGTCCCATCTGCTGCCTCTCCACCGCAGCTCGCTGTATTGCCATCCGCACATATCACCATCCGCACACTATAGTCAGGCGAACACGCCCGCATAAAGTTGCCATGGCCAGGGTTCATTCCATCCGGCCACTCCATTCTAGAGCACTCCGGGTCGTCGCTCTCCAGCGTGATCTTCGTGCCCTCAAACGGGGTGCCAAAGACATTACTAAGGCCGTAGTACAACACGCTTGGTTCCATTTCTGTGTCTAGTGTGTAGCCAAATATCATCTGGCTGCTCTCGTCAAAAAGAGTGCTGTGGTTGGGCGTAATCTTGAGCGCGATGCCGGTCTTCAGCGACAGCTGGTCTGTGTGGATGAACTCGCAGTAGCTTCCGTGGCGTGGTGCTATGCGATATCGCGGGCTAAGCGTCGAGCCGACAGACCACAAGTAGAGTGGATAGGTGCATTTGTTGACGACCGTGGTTTTCGACGTCAGGGTCAATCCGCCTCGGGCTCGGGCGAGGCACGGAACCGTGAGCAAGAGCGATGCGAAGAACTTCATGCTTTGTAGCCAGCCAAACGTGCTGAGAGCCAACCGTAGCATGCCAGCCGAGACGGCGGGCGGGGGGTTCCAGTCATATCTATATAGCGACAAGCGAGATTTGTCCTCCAGCGGAGTCACGCTCTTGTCAAGTGACAACACCCCAACAGCGGATGTATCTTGTCCCCCCCGTTCGTGTTCTGCCACGTAGCACACCAGCCTTGTTACCGTTGCAGCCGATATTATGGGCGCATGCTCATGTTTGACTAGAGAACTTATTGGCGTGGCTTCAAATGAAGGATGTTTCCTTAGTCTTGGAATGACCCAGGACAAAAACGGCCAGGCAGCATGACGGGAGGCTCGGAGGACGGACTATCCAGGGTTATGAAGACTAGGGTCTCGTCTCTATGACGTCATCGAATTTGTGACATTGGGGTAAGGCGGCCTAGCGGCTCGTGTGGGCAAAACAGTGTAGAAGAGAACAGCAAAAAGAAGGGAAAATAAAGCGACACAAAAGAAGAGCCGACGAGTGTATCTACGCAGCAAGAAAGAGCGCAGCCTCTGCTGCAGCCATCGGGGGTTCGTGCATCTCCATATCCATGCGTTCCGCAAGGGGAAGCGAGGCAAGCCATGCTTCCTTTTCCGTGTTCAAGCAGGCTTCCGGGAGAGCTCCCGATGAGGCTCGGATAATTGATAAGACGGCGGTGCACGTATCTGAAAAGGGGGCTAGCACATGTGAGATGTGAGAAGAGGGAGTAGCCAAGCCTTTTTTTAGATCATAAAGCTCAAGGATCAGGTTTACATTCCGAAGATTCCCCAAATGCCATGTGATTTCGGGAGTTCCACTTTCACATGTCAGGATTAAAAAACAGAGAGACAGCCAACGAGCGGCATTTGTAGTAGAGCAGGGAAAAGAAGCACAAATACAATAGCAATAACTGGCTGGCCATTGAACCTGCATATCATCTTGGTGGCCAGAGAGCTAAACAAAGAGCCTCTCTTCATCCTTCTGCTCTTCATACCTTCTCCCGGCTTGTCTCAGTTGCTCTAAGAGCTGCGATTTGGGGTCTCGTTGGTCTTGTCTGTGATCATAGTTTCAGCTTTCCTCTTTGAGAGCACATAACAGCTGTGTTTCTGCCTTTCTCCCACGTGAGACCTAGTGGCTTGACCTGGCAGTTTCTTTCTTGGGTCGCCTTGCTTCCCTGCCCTTTTTCTTCTCTTCTGCCACCCTGCAGTTTTGTTACTTCATACTCCGCAGCACTCCAAGGACTCGAGGACATCCGTCGCTGTATTTGCTAGTCTCGCCTTCGCTTCTTCATGCTGGCGCCGTAGCAGCCAACGTGTCCACTGCCGCTCCATTCCACCATGATTGATCACGTCTTAGGCCGGCCTTCTGCCAGATCCCGCCGGCTCCAGGTGCTGGCCGTCCTTTCGTTTTGGGCCATGTATCTCAAGAGGTGCGTCCTATGTTTCATTCTACCCTTCCCTTTCCGGGCACTGTAGACTTTACCTGCTAACCCCCCCTTCTACCATAGAGGAAGCAAACACGGCCCGCCTATTGTCCGCATCCTGTCCACGTTCTTCTCTAAACGTCTAACCGCGTGGCAAATCGTCACCCTCACCATCATGTCTCTTTATGCTGCCCAGAACTTCTCCTCTCTGGTCGGCCTTTCCAGTCCCGATCCGCTTTCCAAAATGTACGAAGCTGGCTTTTTTCGTGCAACATGGGTTTTGACGGCCCTGGATGCCGGTTTCTGGACTGCCATGAAGATCAAGAATCGCCGGCTACGCGATCTCGCATCCGTCATCTTCACGGTGTTCTATCTCTTTGCCGCCGATATGGCCGACGAAAAGGTGCGCCGCGTACGCGGAAACCTCACTATAGACCACATGCGTGTGTCATGGAACAAAGGCACATCGCCATATCTTAGTTTCCTGCAGGGCCTAATACGGCCACGGTTCATGCGCAGCTCGCCTAGGCAACTGCGTATTGCACGGCCTCCCGGTAGCGACTATACAGAGCCAGTAATTGCATGGCTATACTTTGACGGCACGCTCGCCGAGCTCCGGAAGCACACAAGGGTGCTGATAGACATCCCCGGCGGCGGCTTTGTGGCCATGGACCCCCGCTGTAACGACGATAAGCTGGGCTGCTGGGCGTCCAAGACTGGCATTCCCATCCTAGCCCTAGACTACAGAAAGGCACCCGAATTTCCGTACCCATATGCTCTCAATGAGTGCTTTGACGTGTTTACGATGCTCGTCAGGACAAAAGGCCGCTGTATTGGCCTTGCCGGCACCGAGGTTCCTAGAATAACCATCGCCGGCGATAGCTCGGGCGGGAACCTTGCTGTAGGCACGACGTTGATGATTATAGAGCGCACTGTTGGCCATTTATCAGCGACAGACAGAAACAGCGACTTGCCGCTCCCCGAGGGCCTATTGCTCTTTTACCCGTCGCTCGACATGAACATTGGTAGCTGGATGTCCGACGAGGAGATGGCTCTTATTAGAGATCGCAGCATGAGACGTACAAACCAACCCATCGTGAGGCGCAAGACGATGCAGTACAGTTCTTTGGTTGGCACTCCACACCACTCAGATGATGAGGATGCTTCACCGCCGGTGGAAAAGGTACAGAAGAAGCTGCCAGAGCGTTTCCAAGTCCCGAGGAAGACAAGAAAGACGAAGCCGCCAGATGCCGCGACGGCTGCATCTACAGATTCTCCAGTCCCCGGGGGCTCCGGCCAGCCGCCTGCGTCCGAGACTGCACCAGCAGAGGCTGGCGCCACCATTTCCCGGGCATCATCATTCCACCCACAGCCACTCAGCACACGGCTTGCCATGTCGTCCAAGATTTCCTACTTTAGCGACCGTGTCCTCACCCCCGAAATGATGCGTGCCATGGTCATCATGTACATTGGCCCGCACAACCGGCCTGACTTCCGCACAGACTATCTCCTTTCGCCCACAATAGCTCCAGACTCGCTGCTATCTCACTTTCCAAAGACCTTTTTCCTCACAGGCGAGCGGGACCCTTTAGTTGACGATACCGTGATCTTTGCCGGCCGCCTGCGCCAGGCCCGCCGCTATCTCTTTGATCTTGATGCTGCAGACCCTGGAATAACATTGCATCACCATCCTGACGATAACTATACCGAGTCAGACATTCTGGAAATGACGCTGCTCCCGGGAATTTCACACGGCTTTCTGCAGTTCCCTACTCTCTACCCGCCTGCCTGGGAGCTGCTGGAGCGCTCAGCCGGCTGGATCGAGCAATCGTTTCAATGCTCCCCGGGAATTCGCCGACGAGAGATCCGGCGTCGGGACTTCCTCCAGCGGCAGGCAGCAGCACGCGCAGCTCTTACCGACTATACGACAGACGAGGATGCCGAGGATAGGCCGCTGGAGATGAACCTCAAGCGCAAATTACGGCCACAGCAGCAATCGCCGAGCGCTAGAAAAGGCGATGGTGCAAGCAGTAGCGACACGGTGGTGGCATCTCTGGAAGATAGCCTCAGCAAAGTCCAGGCAGCACCACCCAACGAGAGCAACGAGCCGGTTACATGGAAGCACAAGATTGAGCGATTGGTTGCCAAGACGTCGGACGGCGTGAAGCCAGACTTGGGACGGCTGAGTAGTGAAGACGATCTGGTCGGCCGGCGGATGCAGGGCCTCACGAGCGGGCTTACAGGACTGGACGATGACTAGTAAGAGAGGGAGGAGCGGGGGGAACAAAGAAAGGAAGGATGACTGAAGACGGGTGCTGCCGGTTTGTTTGCCGTCTTCTGACTATAGCTAGGATTGATGTCGCGTTAAGCTTCATTTGAGCATGAAAGCGTGTGCTATGAAGTGTGACCGCTGCGCACAAGGCTCTTTCTGTGATACTGCTGAAAATCTATATCTTCTGTATGACAATCCCGTCTTGTTTATATGGCAACGCCAGCATGGTAGAGCAACCTCTCCCGTTTTGGCCTCTCCTCTGCCCTCTCTGCCCTGCCCTCCTCTGCCCTGCCCTGCCCTCCCCCCCTCTCCTTTCTCTCCAACCCCGTCTCCCTCCTTCTGTACGAGCTTCTTCCCTGCTAGCGCTTTCTCTCATTCTCCCTCGTTCCCCTTTCGAGAGCTTGCTTTCCCGTTTCCGCCGCCGGTCTTCTGAGATTTACGAAGATACAAGGATGCAAAATAACACCAAGTCTATATATGCCTGCACAAAGCTACCTCAAGCAAGGCTTATGCCACGCCGGCCTTTGTTAATACGGACGGTCGCTTGTTGGACAAAGCAACGGTTAGGAAGGCTCTCTTATCCTTGGCTTTCTGACCACGAGCTCCCTGACTTGCCTATCCCTCTTTATATGTGTTGCGGCTATAGCTAATAGAAGCATATCAAAATGCAAAGCTACTACAGTTTGTCTTCTTTCTATCCTCCTCCCGTCTTCACGCCCCCCTCGTCCAATCCCGACCCATGATTCCTCGCCTGTCTGTCTTTTGCACCATAACCCCAGTTCGTTTGTATCTTGGCAACAGGCTCGTCACAACCTGCATCCATCGTCTCGTCCTTGTTTTTCTTCATCCTCTCTCTCTCCACACGGAGCCAGGTCCCCTCTGCAGCCAAGCACACCCAGCAGGCTTATTATAGCCATAGTAATATGTAAGAGTATTTATTACACGGCTCTTATGCATCTATACTGGGCAAGTCCTTTTGTTTTGTCTACCTTGGTCTTTTGCCATGTCATGACCCTCCCCCTCCCCCACCAGCCGAAATGAGCCGCAGCCAGGACACCAACCTTGAACCCATTCATTCTTCAGCAAGGGCCCCTCCCCCCAGAGAAAGAGGAACCAAAAAGACGGATTGGAGCTTCGTCAAAGTCTAAGCTTCCGTACTGTAATCGCCGTCTCTCAACAAGCAGTGGAGAGACAGGTAAAGGGTGAGCCTTGATAAGGCAGGACACGCAGCAGTACGTTATAAATACCACCATCTAATCTTAATGAGCTAGAGCCAGGCAAGCTACCACAAACAACGGTTCAGCCGTCGGCACGGTGAAATTATCATGTGTTTCTCCGCCGTCACTTTCCCTATCCTTCCCACAAGATGACCGTTCCCCCCCCCCCCCCCCCCCCCGGTCGCCACCACCGCCGCATCATCCCAAGGAACTAGCGCAACTAATCCTAAATATTATCTCACACTCTGTAGTCGAAATCTTCGTCTAACCACTTTTCAAAGCTCAATACTAAGCGACTTTGCGAGAGATGGTTGGATAGTCTCTTTATGGTTCTATACGAAGACCTCAGAGTATACACCATATGGCGCACGCAAATGGCTCAATACAGGGCCCAGTCTATGCAATACAGGAAATCTGCCGAGGAGTGGGAAATTCTCGGCGCTCTAGCGGAGCGTCTTCAGCACACGGATGAGGCTGTCGAGGCCTACCGTGCCTGTCTTTCGATGCGCTTCTCCCCCAAGGCACTGACTGGTATCTCCCGCGCCTTTGAGCGCACGAAGAGCACCCGCGAAACCGTCGCGGCGCTTATTCGCCTGATCACCTGGCAATACCGGTGGTACTCGGACTTTTCCCCCGAGCTACTGCGAACCATTCGCATACTGATCGAAGACGAGGGTGCCCTTAAAGTGCGCAGCATCATACAGGCAACCAACATGCCACAGAATGTGCTGGATCTTACACACCAATATGCAGCGCTATGTGCGACATTCCGGAGCAGCGGCACTGATGGCTAAGCGAGAATACTGAAATCAGCGTGTGGAGCGTCTCGGAGCAGCGGCACTGATGGCTAAGCGAGAATACTGAAATCAGCGTGTGGAGCGTCTAATAAACTACCCATTGGATAACTTGGCGCGTTTCTTACTTGCTTACTCCATGAAGACGGAGAGACGGGGACGAATGGACAAATCCTGTTTTAAGCATGGATAGTTAGGTGTATGAGGTCTTAAATTACGGAGACTGGCACCTGTGGGTACAGCGTCGAATAAATCCAATATTTACACGGTATGGGCTGGTGCGTGCTATATAAATACATGTTCTTCAGCGAAATCGAAGTTTTAGCTTTCACAATGGTGGCAGGCCTCCAGGCCCCAGTATAGCAACCCTGGCATGTTTCCTTGCGACCTACGTATGCACTTGTTGTTTACCCTTCTTTTGTTCAAGACTTCCTTCTTTGATGGTGCGTGCTGGTCGAAGACAAAATTTCCGATAAATGAGCCTAGCTTGGCCCCTTGGCCCTGCGAAGTCAAAGCTCTCCCCATGTTATTTATTATATCTTCAAGTGGAAACGCTTTGGTATCGAAAGAGAAGAAAAAGCACTAGTGACAGGCAATGATCGTATCATAGGGTTATTAAAGACCTGCTGTGTTTGTTTTGTTAAAGGGTTTCTTTCCATTCTAGACTTCCAATACCGCGCGCGCACGCACGAGATTGTTATCTGATTTGCCGCCGTATCTACATTAGTAACTGCGCAAAAGCCCCTTGCAGAAGGCAAGTGCCATTTTCGCCCTTTCGCGTTTCTGTTTGCAATTGCCCTGGGCGGGGGGATCCGCTTTAGACGTGCATGTTGTAAGTGTATTGTTGTTGACTTGATATGCTAATGTGCACACCGGCCCGTTAAACCTATTGCCCCCTAAGCTTAAAGAGTTTATGTCGGCTTGCCTGTTTCTCTTTCATCGTATTTTGTCTCGGCTTATTCTTCTTTCTCTCGCTATTCCTTGGGCTTGGTCTGCTGTGCCATTAACCTCCACCAACCTGACATGGAGCCGCCCTGAGGACACGAGCTTGGCATGTGCTTCACTTCTCCGTCCGCGGGTTCGCCCCTCCCCCCCCCCCTGTTTCCAAGACATTTTGTGGTCGAAGCGAAGGATGCGAATTTACCAGAGCTCAGCCCAAAGCACAGGACCTGACGACGCTAGCTTGAGGTGGGGGCTCGGCTGAAATTGGCAAAGCGTGCTTTTGCGTATGACACGACTTTGGCCATAAAGGCGACGAATAAACTCCTACCAAGTTAGTAGCTGGCCTAGGCATTCCCGGCAGCCAGGGTTGAAGTATGGTACCCGTTCCTGCTTGTCTTATTTCGAAGATTGAACAGACATGCGAATCAAATGTTTCTTGGCCTCTCGTCCTATTGCGCACACTCACATGAGATGACTTGACAACACTAGCAACATCAACATATCAAAGTCGAGAACTCTGGATTCCGAGGGCGCCCATGCGTACACATATGTACATGAAATCCGCCTTCGTTGCTGGCTGGGCCGAATGCTAGGAACACATGCTCATGTCAAGGCCTGCAGGCCTAACTTCGAATGATGCCGTTGCTCTTCAGCTCGGCCCTGGCATGGCTGCAGCGGCACCTTTTATCTGGAAACCAGTCGACTGACCGGCATTTGTAGCTATGTTCTACGTAGCATCGCCTAGGGAAGGGAGGGGGAATGGTAGACGAGTGGAGCACTGGTCCTATTTTGGAGTGGGCTTTTTTCTTTCCAAGGACATGAGAACATGATGCCCCATCCTCCTCTGCTTCTGGAAGAGTGTAGTGAGTACTGCCAAAGCGGAAGATAAATTCATCTTGTCCCCTTGATTCCCTTTCTGGACCGTGCCAAGATTGGGCTCATAGTTTTCTTGCAGGATCTGTAAACACTGGACATATATCAGCACAAAACTGACAGAGATGTTGCTATTATTCGAGGACGCCCTGCTTTGGCCTGACTTTCAGGTCCAAAAAGAAGTACCACCACCTACCTTGGAGGAGAGGTCAATGCGGCCCCAAATGTTACGGGTTATCAGTAACAGACAACGGGGGTTTGCCACAAGCCCCTGACCATAGGATGGAAAAAAAAACGGAGCCATGACATTTGATAGAAAATGGCCATGTTTCTTGTAGGCATCCCACTGGGGCTGGAAAAGAAGGTCTGTGCACGGAACCGGCAACTGTGGGCGGACGAGAGCTTGAGAGCAAGCCAGCAGCCGGCAGAACCAAAGTAATGCTTACTTTTCTAGGCCGAGGGCGAAGAAAGCAGCAGGGCCTAGAATAATAGCTGAGGCTATAAGAGTACAGCAAGAAAAAAAAATCCCATGAACTATATACGATGCACGATGCAATGCACAAGCTACGGTAGTATGCGCAGAGGAATCTTGCTGATAGAGCGGTCCTCTGTGAGCCTAGGCGGCAGGCTCAATCAACACTAGTCTTGTTTTGTTCTTTCCCAATTACTGTGCTTCATTTCATCTTGCTTGTTTCCCTCTCTTACCTCTCGGCGTCCCCTACCCTCCCGGGAACCTTTTGAAGCAATAAAGAGGTCAGAGCGGAACAAGACTAAGACCAAGGCGAGTAGGATTGGGGAGTGGAAGACAACATTGAAGCTTAAGCTTTGGCCGTTTGAATCATATCCCTACTAGCAGGCAGGTAGAACAACTGGTTAGATGACCAACCCATGAAGGAGGGTGGCTTGAATAGGTGCTCTCGGACTTTTCAGTCTCGGAGCGTTGTACGTATGTAGTAGATGCTGCTACAATTACTTCTATGGTGCTTCGATTGCTACATTAGGGCCGTCGCCCCCTCCACTCCTGTCTTCGTGGCATGCTTAGACTTGGATTGTCTTTCATTTTTCTTCGTACGCCCTTTGGTTTGATATTCAAGGCGTTACAACTATTTCTTTTCACCACTCTGTATCTATCTATCTAAGCCAGCACCGGGTCCGGTCTACTCGTACTAATATCTTTCCCCTCTGACACCTCTTCAACTTGTATTCATTCTTTTTTTATTTTATTTTTTCAATTTTCGTTTTCGTTGTCTTTCTACTCTCCCTGGTCTTGGATCCCCTCGATTTGAATAGCGAGGGCAAGGACACAACCTAATTTCATTTTCTTCCAACGCCGCCGATTCTATCCTAAATATCCTTCTACTGACGGACAGCGTTATCCCACGAGGCATTTGACGGCTGTCTAGTTCATCCGCGGCAAGACGACTCCAGAACCGAGACAAAAACAGCTCCCTGGACCAGAAGATAGCCCTTTGCTGTCGTCTACCAAGACATCAGCTTGGTCCCACAAACGCAATACGTCTAAACATTCGCCGACGAACAGTGCACAATGTCTGCTTTCATCAGCAACTCGCAGGGCGGGCTTAATTTGCTTCCGGATTTAGAGTTTACGGACAGCAAATCACACAAGGGGGCACTTAATACTGTCAATATCGTATGCCTTGTGGCAACGATCACCATCACGCTGCTACGAACAGCCGTCCGACTACACATCAACCGAAAGCTGTTTTGGGAGGATAGTAAGTTGTCTCCAGAGACCGGACGCAGGGACGGCCGGTGAGCTGAGAGAACCGATCACTAACATGTAAGGACAACAGCTATTCTAATCATTTCATCAGTATTTAACTGTGTGTTGATCATAGTAACGTTATACGGTGAGTTACCTATATGCAGCCATGCGCAGCATGGCGGTCGTCTCGGCCTTTTGGATGAAGAGAAACAAGGGTGACATTTGCTAACATATCACGTGTGCATAGCCGTCAAATATGGCGTGGGTTCCCACGTTTGGACTCTCGATCTCTCCAACATCAACTATGTTGTCAAGAGAATCGTACAGCTGATTCTTGTGTCAGAAGTCATGTACATGTGCGCTATTGCCGCCACAAAAGTGTCCATCATGGTCCTTTACTACCGGATTTTCCCATCACAAAAGCTGCGCCGCCTGGTATGGGCCGTATCCATCTTCACGATTCTGTTTGCTATTGCCTCTGTTTTGGCCACCGTCTTCCAGTGCCAGCCGGCCAAGGCTGCCTGGGACTTTTTGGTCGAGGGCAAATGCTATACCTTTGTCAACTTCCTCTATGCCAACGCAGCTGTTTCTCTGTCCACTGATATTCTGGTGCTGGCAATGCCGATGCCCCTCCTTTGGCGACTTAGCCTGCCAACGAAGCAAAAGCTGGCCATTTGCTCGCTGTTCATGCTGGGAGCCTTGTAAGTCACACACACACACTCGGAACCGCGGGATTAGTAAAAAATGCTTGAGCATGGGCTAACAAAAATAATGCACAACAGCGCCTGCGTGGCTGGTATCATCCGCATGACCTTCCTAGAGGCAGTCACTGGGCTCGACGTCAGTTGTAAGTTGCTCCCTCTCTCCCTCTGTGACGCGTCTGTTTTTATCTTTTTCTTTCTTTGTCGTGCTCGCCGTTCATTTTTCTTCGTGCTAACCTTACCTTGTTCTCTTTGTTTATAGACCGCATCAGCAAGTCTCTGATTTGGTCCATCATTGAAGTGACGGTCGGCATTATCTGCGGATCGATCCCCCATCTACGTCCCCTCTTCACCCACATTATTCCCGGCCGGTGGGGCTCTTCTCACATGTCCGGCAAGAACGTCTATGAGCTCTCCTCCACGCAGAAGCGCATGAAGCCCTCGCAGAAGAGCTATGCTGACCTCCCCGAGGGAGCCATTGCTGCCATTCAAAACGGCAATGTTGTGCATGTGCATACCCATACGTACATGAAAGAGGAGCCCGCCTACGGCTCAGGAAACAGCACGGAGGAGTTGACAGCGACGGGGCACCATCCAGCATCCAACACAAACCCATCTGGGAGGGGAATTGACCTGTTGAAAGCAAGCAGGAATCGGGGAAGCATGTGAGTGGTGGTAGTTGTGTGGGGGCTCGGTTTTCTTGCCTTCTTTGGGTTAGGTTTTATGTGATTGTTATCTGGGAGTTTGCTGGGGATTATGATCTTGGGAATCTGGTGTTGGCTCGGTAGTGGGATGTGGCTCTTTTTTGTTTTGGTTATATACCTATGGCTTCTTTTCGATTGTATATATTAACATTTTTATATTTTATGAGTGCTGGGCGCGTCGTTTGATCTCCGTGATTCCCGTCGATGCTGAATGTTGTGGAGAATCTGCCCCTATTCGGTAGAATACCGGGTAAGCCCACAATATAAATACCCTGTGGGCTTATCCGGTAACGGAAGAAAACCTAGTCGTTTAGAAAACAATATAATTAATAAAACACAGTTGACAACACTGAATATTGTCAAGCTTGATGCGTGTTGGCGCAGCGCTGTGAATGCAGTGCGGCCTGCCCACGTGACATGGCGACTCCTAGGGTTAATGCATGGGGCTGCGTTGAGCCAGAACCGCGTTCGAAAGGCAAGCTCGCTCCAGCCGCGTCATCGACGGTATGGATCCTTCCAAGCTAGTTGCATAATTGCGTTTTTCTGTTCCTCGCAACATTAGAAAAAGAGGGTAGTTGCCACTTTGAACCTGTGCTATTGCTGAGATTGCAAACAACCGGGCGGGCAATTTCCCTTCCATTTCGTTCCTGTGCTTTTTGCTTGGCTTCTTCCTTCCTCTGGCTTCCCTAGCTTTGACGATAATTTCTCTGCCTCCTCTGGCTTCCCCAACTTTGACGAGAATTTATCCATTTGCATCTAACCTACTACGTACACATCATCGCTATCGCTACTGCTTGCCGCCGCTATCCAACTAGGCCTCAGCTGTCCTTTACTTGTACAGCCCTTTTTATCTTCTTCCTCCAGTTTTTTCTTTCCTTCTTGTTTCATTTCTTCCTCCTACCCTTATCAACCTAGCTTTATCACCATGTCAGAAGGCGGCGCCAACAGCTCGAGCTGGTCTTCTTTCCTCAAGGTATGCAAGAAAGCGCCCCAGGCAGGGCGAAGGACCAGCGCCTTGCCACGGCAGGCTTGTTCGTGAGCTCAGATTAGCTTTAGTCACGCCCGCCCGCCCGCACCCATGCACTCCATGGTCTTTCTTCTCGTGTATACGCATCAACTGAACTGGCCTCTAACTTTCCAATTGTTGGCCATTTATAGTCGATAGCCAGCTTCAATGGCGATCTTTCTTCGCTGACAGCTCCGCCGTTCATCCTATCCGGCACTTCTCTTACTGAATTCAGCCAGTACTGGTGCTGCCACCCCTCGTTGTTCGTTGCTGCGGCAAATGAGCCTGAGCCGGCCAAGCGTGCTACTCTGGTGCTTAAATGGTTTCTGTCAACCCTGAAGCAGCAGTACGCGAGCCGCAGCGAAAAGTACGGCAACGAGAAAAAGCCCCTAAACCCTTTCTTGGGAGAAGTCTTCCTGGGCAAATGGCAGGAGGAAGCCACAGGCACAACTGAGCTTATCAGTGAACAAGTTAGGTGAGCTAGCCCTCCCGCATGGCCACCCCAGCTGTGCCGTTTGTTTTGTCTCCTTTTCTTGCTTTGATTCGAGAGCTTGCTGGCTGACTCTGTCTTCCTGCGCCGCCGCTGGCTGTTGTTTTCCCACCCACTAGTCACCACCCTCCTGCTACCGCCTACTGTGTCACCAATCTTCCCACTGGAGTTCGTCTCCAGGGCTACAATGCCCAGAAGGCTACATTTTCGAGTACAATCTACATCAAACAGATTGGCCATGCTGTATTGACACTGCCTGCTTCGCCCAACGGCCCCCGCGAGCCCGAAACATACCTAATTACTTTACCCTCGCTCCACATCGAAGGCCTCATCATCGGCGCGCCTTTCCTGGAGCTGGAGTCATCCTCCTACATAACCAGCTCTTCCGGCTTCACTGCCAAGCTCGACTACAGCGGCCGCGGGTGGCTTTCGGGTAAAAAGAACAGCGTCACGGCGACTCTATACCAGACCGGCAACGAAAAGGCCATTGTGTGCAACGCCACTGGTATTTGGACCAAGTCCTTCGAGCTGTATTCGGGTCCCCCCAAGACCAATTCTGCCAAAACTCTCATTGATAAGTTTGATGCTGCCACATTCGCTATTACGCCTTTGACTGTCGCAGACATTGAAGACCAGGATTGCCTTGAATCACGTCGTGCTTGGTCCAAGGTGGCCAACGCAATCTCCTCCGGAAACCTGGACAAGGTTGGCTCTGAAAAGGCCAAGATTGAACAGGCGCAACGCCAACTACGTTCCAAGGAAAAGGAACAGGGTCGGACGTGGGAGCGTAGATATTTCACAGCGTGCCAGGGGCAAGATCCCGTGCTTGCTAAGCTGGCTGGAATTGTTGGCCTGCCGCTTGATGGCGACACTGACAAGACTGGAGGTGTTTGGCGTTTTGATGATGCCAAGCAGGAGGCAGCAAAGGCCAGGAAGCTGACGCCCGAAGAAGCCAAGGCTATCCAGGCCGAGGTTCTAGGGCAATAGAGGCAAAGGGGAATTCAAATTAGACAGGGAATTGGGGCAGCCAATACTAATAACAAACTATACAGCATGAGCGGCATCATTCACTAGAGAGCTGACGTGACTTGAGACTTGGGGACGGCGGAAGGAAGTGGATTTGTACTTCCACTTTCTACATATCTTTCTCGCCCTTTTTTCTTTTTTTTCTCTCTTTTTATTCCTGATGCGCCCATCACCAATTAATGGTTAATATTTGATTGAGGCTGATCAATGTAAAGTAGCTGCTCTATAACTAGCATTTGTTACATACCTGTGTATGCCCCATACCTCATCTCGTTTCCCCTATACCTTGATTCTCGTTCTACACGTGGTTCAAATGCTTCCTGTCTAGTTCGTAAAACAACATGTAGACCTCCCGTTGCATACCGAGAACGTCGCTGGTCTTGGCCTGCCGGCACTTTTCATCGCTGATACGCCACCATTTGTCGTTTGATTTCCGCTTCCGCCGTTTTGTAGACTGTGAATGTGTGGCTGCATCAGGTGTGGCTGGAATTGCGTCTGGATCCTCGTTTTCGTCGGGTATTACCCCTGTTTGTGACTTTTTCGACGAGGAAGCTTGTAGCTTCGCCGATAGACGTGACGACTTTCGAGACAGAACTGACTTGGCTAGAGAACGAATACTAGAGGAGTCACTGGCGTATGGGGATGACGCACTGCACGCTTGTTTGTCGTTTGTAAGCAGTGGTGGTTGTGGTGATGGTGGTAGTGGCGCGGCCTGGCTTTGATTTTCATCTTGTGGTTGCTGCATGATGGTGGTAGTGTCTGGTGACACATGTGTGACAGACGAAGGACGATCTGAGGGCAATGTGGATGCTAATGAAGCCATAGAACCAAGCGGATCTGGCAGAGGCGTCAGGGTAGCTGCTGGGGTGCCAGCCTGGGAGGTGGGAGAGGAGGCGGGGTTGGGGGTGGTTGGAAGATTAGATGGATTAGGACTGGATAATGCCCTGCTAAATGCAGATTCCGCTAGAGCGCGATTTGGGTTAGAAAACGGCGCTGACACGCACTGTCTTCGGAAGGACTCATAGTGGCCGCTGGTGTGGCCACCGCGGTGGATGATGACTGAGTTTAAGCGATAGTTTTTCGGGTTGCCCAGGCCGCCAAGGACGAGAGATTCAGGAAATGATACTTTGGCAGTGTTCTTTTGCGAAACGCGATCGTAGATGGATCGCGATAGATGTACCACCAAGACACGCGGGTACTTGCTGATGCGCGTTTTGCGTGTAATGGTCCTCAGAGGCGCAAGCGATATATCGGGGAGTGGAACATCAGGCGGAGGATGTTCTGGATCCTTGTCAATAGCTTCTAAAAGCTTCTTCATATCGGCTTCAGCACGGGACTTGGACTCGGTAGAGTTCTTGGGGTGATTGATCTGTTGCTGCAGCAGGTCTACAGCATTTACCAGGCGACATTTTTCGCATTTGAAATCGCTGATGTACTCCGGGGCAAAGGCCTTTTCAAAGCATGTGGCGAGTGTCGTTGAAGAGACCTGCGGCACGCTTAGCGTCAACATGGTAAACGGCTCGGAGCGGGCAGAGGTTGAATAGTGGCACGTTTGGCAGGTCAAGTGCGACTCCCGCTCGCCATCCATGGGAAAGCCCGGCTCATCGGCAAATGGGTCGGGTGTTTCCTGGGTTGGCTGATGGTCTGCCGCTCCGTCCGGATTCTGCGAATTGGCTTTGTTGGGCCACTGGTCCATGGAACTCTGGCCATTTGGCCGACCAGCTTGAGATTCTTGGAGCGGGAGAACACCTTGATCTTCTTTCTGCTTCTCATTTCCCTTTGCATGGACAGAAGCGGTAGAAGGGGCGATTGGCTCTGGCAGCCCCAGGTCTGATTCTGAGAGTGACTCGCTGATTGCAGCCCGCCGCCTCAGTATTTCACGGTGTACACGCTGGCCAGCAGAATACTCGTCTTTGAGACGCTCAAAAACCAGCTGGAGAAATTCCTGTGCATCCTGCTGCTGGCGGTTGATTGTCTGGCCAAACGACACCTCAAGAACTCGTATGAAGTCTCGCTGGGAGAGGGTTTTGCGTGCGATGGGCCGCTCATTGAGCTTGTCAAGCATAGTCTTCAGGGCACCACTGGCCAGCCCCTTTTGAAGGCCACGAAGCTTCCATTCGGGGATAACTTCGGTAGAAGATAAGGGGGTCGAGGGGGGGCTGGTGTCACAGGAAGACGCAGGCTCTGGCTGAACAAGGAGCGTATCATATACTGAGTCACCGTCGACTGTGCGCCGGTATGTCTCGCGGATAAGAAAGATGCGTAGTTCGTTCAGGCCGGCCAACGACTGTAGATTGGAATTGATGAAGCAATCGTTGCCAACGTTAATAAGACCAATGGCGCCCTTTTTGCGGTAATCGGACTCGTCAATGAAGAAGGTTGGCGCAAATACATAGACGAGGGCTATAGCAGCAAGGCCTGCGCCGGCTGCATAAGAGGCAACAGTGAAGGGCTTCTGCGTCATCGTGGCCAAGGGAGGGATCACTGGAGTATCAACAAGGGCGCTATGGACACGAAGGGCAGTGAGAAGCCCCGAGACGCAAGATTAGAGATGAGAAGCGAAAGTTGAGAGCTGGTGCGTGCACACACTCTCTTTCACGCCAAAGACATTGAGATGACGTAGTCGTGACTGGCGATTAGGGACGGAGCATGGACAAGGGAGGAGAAGAATAAGGAGCGACAAGCAAGGGGAATCAGCGGCGCGGTAGATGAGGCAGCCCTGATATGTTGCATGCAGAAGGGAGATAAAGGTAGAGTAAGAGTAGTAAGGCAATTAGAGAAGCAGGTGGAAAACTTTGATAGAAGGAAGAAGGGAAAAGACTAGCGAAAGGAGGATCCTCGACGATAATGCTGCTGATTGGCTGCAAGGCCGAACTGAAGCCAGGGTTATTGTGAGGTATGCGTGGCTAGGGTTATATCGAAGGACTACAGAGCGCAACTAGGATGTTTTTTGTGTCTTTTGTGTCTTTTGTGTCTTTTTTGTCTTTCTTCTTCATTTCTTCTTGCTCTTCTCTTTTTGGGTATACCACCATCTTTCCGTACACATACTTGGGCTGATTCCAGGTTACATTGTTCTCAGCCATCGACGACGTAATACAGCAGCTACCGGTGATCCCGTATTCCTAGACGCCATATGGGCGGATATGGGCCTTTCGACTTGGCCAGAAGACTGCTCTGTATCCCTTAATGATACAATGAAACAAAAAAAACAAGCAGCCAAGCAGCAGAGGCTTGAAGTTGAAGGTACGGTACAACTGTTCTCAGCCCCGCGAAATGTGCTTGGCGCCGCACATGTGCACTTTGCATATTTCTTGCCAGCAGGGAGGCCACAATCGCTGTTGCTCGCATCGCCACGTCGTCCATGACACACATGCGAGAAGCCAGACGTCGGCGCTCTTGTCTCGCGGAGCAACCATTGCGGGAAGTAGTACTGGCCCCATGGAACACACCTGTGGGATCGATACCGGCGCGCTCTAGGTGCAAATGGCAGCCGTGCAAGATGGCTTCTTGACACGGCGTGACTGGCTACGAGCTGCTGGGAACAATACGTGCACCGAGCTGTAAGGTGAGAGAGCCTGGGACGCCAGGAGCGCGAGACTCCAGGCTGTCGAAAGGCCCGGTCAGAACGTGATCTTGCCGGTGGCATGGCCTTGGTGATGGAGAGATGTGAGCATGCACGTAAAAACGGGGAAGCTGATGTCTGATGTCTGACGACAGGCACATACCCCACAAGATGTGCGACCAGTCGGCTTGTCATGTGTGTTGCCTAACGTTATTTCAAGCTAGCTTGTTTGCTCTACACCTGCGCTGTGTTGTGGGGTTGTCTCTAATGCCTGGCTTATAGCCCCCAAGGGCGGTTGTCCTGTGCGCCGCCCCAAGCTATTGAACCCTGTCAGCGAATAGTCTTGGGCATATGGTAATCTCGCTGGACTGGGTAAATTTCGCATTTTGGTGCTTGGCTGACTGGGCATGTCGATTGGTGATTGCACCAAAACATACAAGCAAATATGCAATGCAGCCTCTGCGGGACTCCAAACAAGATCGACATCAGGAATCCCGACAGCGAACCTAGAAAATGCCGTGAAAAAGGGTATCCGGGAGAACGGCCCTCGAAGAATGTGTGCAGGAACGGGGGGTAGACAAGTCTAGAGGGAATACATGCCAACATGAAAACGAAAGATTGCGACACCAAAAATGCGTCAAAACGTAGGTTCTAGCTCTCTGTTCGCTCGCTACAGCATCCATCTAACTTGCCACTATTCTTATATAGTCTTGTCCTGGCTACGGCGGAGGTCGATATTGGGGAGGCGATGTCCCTTCTTTCAGACCCATATCAAGCATTGGCACAGGCCTTGGTAGTGCTATTGAAGTGGGCGATATAAAAGAAACCATACAAAGAAGTCGCGAAGAAATGACGACCAGTTGTAGAAGAATTGCAGATGGGCCCTGGCAAAGTACTGTAGCAAGAAAGGGAGATACCATCGGGCTGACACTGCCAATGGCCAAGAAGTAATCGCCGCTGAAGATTGGGTCGAACTGTCCAAGGTAGCGCCGGAGACGAAAATAATACCTCAACGAGAAACGGGATGATATCGAGAGATTTGCCAAGATTCTGACAAATGGCTTTTACCCTGGAAAAGAAGTCATACGGTTGATGCAACACAATAGGGAGCTTTGTAATGGCTACCGGAATTGAGCCACCGATATTCACAAACCCTTTCTACTACGCTCTATTGCACATATCGACTCAAAAGCCACCCCCCAAACCACGATGCCAAGCTTTGGGAGGAACAGACTCATTGAATCCGTCGGAATATGGCATTGTCTGTAGAAACGTGGGTGAGGGAGCATCTGATCAAGCACCAGATATGTCTCTATCCAGTAGCGCGGCTAATACGCTATTCAGCCTTCAAGCTCTTCACAATGACTCAAGATTAGCTCTCCAGTGCGTTGCAAGCGAAATGGCTGCCACCAGCATCGAAAGGTGTGGGAAGGCTAAATTAGTCCAGCCTCAAAACCAGGGATGGGTTACTGTCATTCAGGTGATAGAGATGAGGCCTGAAAGCTGGGTGATCACGCCGTTGGTTGTGACTGCGGGCCAATATCACCCCGCCAAGTGATACCGAGATAGCAGCCTCCGAGGCGATTGAGCTATTGCGACGGCCCATAGAGGGGTTAGAGGAGCCATAGCCGAAGGTGATAGACCATGTAGTATTGAATGTACTTTTTTGGTTGGTGTCAAAAATTGTAGTTGCGAATTGACTAGTTAAATCTAGAGTCAGCACGTGGAGATGAACACCAAGGCAAGCAAGTACTATGCGCTTCCTATGGCAGTTTGATGCCTTCTAATCCGCCTTTCGAGGCTTTCAGATTACGAGTTAGCCTCAAGGACAGTCTGGCGTGATCAAGACCCAAGAGTGGGTAGGCTAGCCTCCATATTCGCAGGCGTCGGGGTTCGTAGCTGGGCATCAAGCTTCGATATGACACTTTCCAGATCCAAGGGAATACTCTTGGCCCACATGTTCAACCCATCATCCTACTGCTTTTCATTTGTTGGCCAAGAGGCTAGCATAACTTGCGAGCCCAATAGATACTGGGAGAACAACGCGTACAAGATCTGCAACAAAGACATGCCAACATGAGACCAAACTCTCCCTCAACTAAAATTGCGTCAGACCGTAGGCTTAGGCTCACTATCCACTCACTAGAGCATATAAATAGTTTCTGGTCATGTCCATATAGCGTTATTCTAGCTAATATTAACGATAATCTTGGCACATTGCTGGCACTGTTTAGGACCTGCCATGCCACGGAGAACTGGCCTGAAGTCCTGACAAGTGGCTTTTCCTTAGCTTCAAGGCAGTAAGGAAATATATATGCTTAGTACAAGATGATAGAAAGCTAGATCATGATTTGGAGGACTGGACTGACATTCTCTCCACAGACTCTATACCAGTCTACTATATTTCATTTCATGAAAATCCCTATTTTGCTGACATCTTTACTCAAACCAGACCCCAACAGGTCGCAGTGGCAGGCTTGGGAGGTGCAGGTAAAGCACAGGTGGCCTTGAAGCTTGCGCATACACTGAAGGCAAACACGTCGGCTATTCTGTCTTTTGGCTTGTCGTGTCCAGCATGTATGTATTGCGCAATTCCGGCGAAGGGCTCACCAAGAAGCCGGTCCTCAAGACAGCCGGTGGCGAGGATTCATCGTCTCAGAATGCATTCGCAAGAGCGTATATTGCCAGGGGACAGGTTGAGTGCTACGGTTAAGGCGCAATGCTAGAAATCTTTGTTGATTGATGAGGTGCAAAATGAGTTGAAGTAGACAGGAGGCTGTGACAGTTTGCGAGCAAACTATGTGCTTACTCGGTACACTACGTTTCTGTCCTACTTCACCGCATTCTATTCTTGGTGGTAAACCGCAATATTATCAATGATTTCGGAACATGGCTAGCTGGATGGCTGTCACTTTGTTTAGCCTCCCGCCGCAAAGCCGGTGCCAGATTCGAGTGGCGAAAGGCTCTGCGCCTATGTGGACTTGAGTTTCACGATCAACATGCACAGCATGAAGCTGGTGCCTCTCCAGCCCACGTAACCTGTAATCAGCCGATTTAAGGGTTGCCATTGGGCCCAAGAGAATACGGAACGGAACGAGTACTGTAGCAAAGAACACAGAAGCGATATAGTCGACAGATGCAAATAGAGAAGAAGCAGCAACAATATATTTGACGACTGGTAATGGCCCCCATCGATGTCGCAGGTTGGTTGTGGACAGGCTCGGAGATGTTAAAAGATTCTACATCGAGAAGAAACTACACAAGTTACCCGGTAAGTAGGAGCATTTAACTTCCATGATAGGGCCCGTCTTCTGGGGCATTTCCGCGAGCATATTTTGTGAAACTTGNAAAGAGGAGAGAGAAAGAAGGAAACTATCTAAGTGACTCGAATGAGTGAGGAGTTTTATAGTAGTTTAGTGGGGAAGATTCTGTAGTTAGTTTTGTGGGTTCTCCCCTCGCAGGCTCAGCCCTAACCCCCGGTAAGTAGGAGCATTTAACTTCCATGATAGGGCCCGTCTTCTGGGGCATTTCCGCGAGCATATTTTGTGAAACTTGTGTGAACTCACTCCACTCGTAGGCTCAGCCTAGCACGATCTGTCATGGTTAATCGCACTAACATCATCTCATGTATTAAGTTCCTTTTTGGCCCAATGCCGGATGTTGATGATGACCTACTAACCGAATGGCTCGTGTTTATAGCGGCCAGGACCCCATTTCATACTGCCTCCCAATAAATGATTCATGCTAGCTATACCTTCTTAATTGTCCATTGCGAGCAGGCCATGTCATTGCATCATTCACTATTAGTTAAATCCTTTTTATCAAGATAATTTATTCAGTCACTAACTGTTGCGTGGCGCACTACACCTGACTGAGTGGCGTTCCATAAACGTTCCACTTCTTTAAAACAAGACCTACACCTTCTGAGGCTGAGCACCCGTGAAAGGGCTGACCTGACCACAGGTTCCGGGCGAGAGAGGCACGTATGCTCCCAAGCAAGCCTGTGACTCGCCCTCCTCCTGTAGTCGTTAGAAACAAACGAAAAGAGAAAAGGAAAAGGAAAATGTAACAAGAAAAAAACAACACAGAGCTGAATACCAAAGGAAACCGTGCACGCCCCCGCGTAGCCACTCCGAAAATCTGAACCTAAGAGCCCTGGAAAAAGAAGCTGCTGTAGAGGCCCTAGATTACTCTACGTCGCTGTATAGTGCGAAGAGGCGGCTCCAATAAGACCTCAGACAGTCCCTCCAGAACTGGTTCAGCATGGGCTATCATCAAGGACGGAGCTACCCAGTAAGTAGGGCACATACCTCTCGGAAAGTGGATAGAAATGGTAGAAGCGGAGGCAGACGGCACCCTCAAAGCAACGAGGCGAGCGACAGCTCGCGAATGAGCTGAAAAAATCTGGCAATGTCTGGATGATAAAGACACTGTGGACCGGCTTTGCAACACAGACACGAAGAACAGCACGTCACAGAAAGCGGTGGATTGGACGAGACGACTCCTGAAACTCTTAGCAGACAAGACATTTGGAGGGCTTGCCAGAGTGCTGTGGATCCCAGGGCACATGAGCATTAAAGGCAACGAGCTGGCAGGCGGCCAGGCCAAGGTAGGTTGTGTCATCTCTACACTTGACGTGCAGCTATGGACTCCGAGATTGATCAAGGAGGAGGCCAGAATTCCCGACGGTTAGGTTTCCAAGATGACATGCATAGTGATGGAGGCTGTTGGAAGAGGAAGGGGGACAGGTCATGATGCCGGAACATGCCAAATAGTTATAGAAATGTCTAGATGGTATGGCGGTTAATGCCTAGATGCTGCGTCGCAAGCGGAATGAAGTTTTTATGCCCAAGGCTAGGAAATGTTCACTGCAAAGATGTCAAGTACAACAATATCGAATGAGTTGAACTGTTTGAATTTAAATTATGAAAATTGTTAGTGGTTGCCATTCCATACCGCCGTTTCCTCGGCCAGCTAAAGTCAGGGATACAATTCGACTGCGAACTTGACGTATTCATAGACCTCTGTGTTCTTTTGCACCCTTTGGGTATTGTCACCACATAAAAGCGACTGCAGCAGTTGCAGCACCTGCCCTTTTACCTGTGTATTTTCATCGTTTGTGCCTTTGAATATAGGATATCGCTCGGAGTCCAAACCAACAGACAAGATCACCCCCCGATTGTTTCTTGGGTTTCCGGAGGAGTCTCCGACTCCAGTGCCATAGCCCTTGTCTCCGAGACACATCATCAGACCAATGACAGGCACTTGCTCGTCAAATTCAAGCTTCATCAACCCACCCCCGATGTGCTGATAGGCAGAGTTCATCAAGCCGGGTGTTACTGAATCATGGGTCTTGTTCCTCACTTGAACAAGAATACAGCCAAAATGGCCTTTCCTCATTGTCTTTCCAGGAACCCAAACTGGAATGAGAATATCAGGGCCATTGAAGTTAGGCGGAAGATAACAGGCTGCACAGCTCCTGTACATGTTGTAAAGATCCGCCATGTATGGTGTGGTGACTCGCCTCTGGATTCGGTTCAAAAAGACCTGTCCTTCCGAAAGCATGTTCTTGAGCCTGGATTGTTTACCATCTATAAACACCTTCTCGGCTTTTTCCGCAATAGATTGGCCAAGCAAGCTTGCAATGAAACTTTGAAGAGAGACAGGCCCAAATAATTCATCATGTGAANAAATGCCTCGAGAATCTGCACAAGGGTTGAGTGCATTTTCACACCATGGCTGATTGCTGCCAAAGCGAGAATTGGGTCAGTCGGCTGTAAGACTATAACGTCCCCTCGATCTTCTGACACATCTGCCAAACTATGCATCCAGCCAGAGACAAACCTTTCGGCTATTGAAATCTTGCAGACCTTGAAAGAGATCCGGTATGAAAGAAGAGCCAAAAGTGCCATTGCTTTGTCGTCATCTGATGAGTCTGGCTTCTGAGGGTGACATTTTTCCCAACTAAGTTGGAACACATCTCCCAAGCTACTACCCTGTTGAAGTAGTGCACCCCATAATGGACGACCAAAAGTAATGACTTGGTTCCAGTCTGTACCTCTGTTCGATACATGATGTTCCGCAGAGACTAGCGTCCACTCGAAATAGCATCGGGTGAATATAACATGCGACTGCGTGGCGCTCCATACGTGCCCTACTTGCTCAAGACCAGGACCCACACCTCCTTTGGCTGCATTGCACCTTGTTGTTATCGTATTATTTTACGTCTACCTCCGACTGCTGTTCCCCGGCATTCCGACAGCGTGTTCCGGACAGAAGTCGCAGACCAATGTTCCCCTTAGTAACTACCCGGCTACCAACGATTGCAGGTCTGCTTGGACTTTGAGTAACTCCCATGACTTTCTAGGGTCCAGCGCTTAGGCCAGGAGGGCTCTCGTTCCAGTGTTGGCCATAGGACGTGCCTGAGGGCTTCCCAGGGTTGGATACCGGGTATGTTTAGTCCG
>NETT01000141.1:4995-15143 GCA_003449175.1 Ceratocystis smalleyi | reverse complement strand
GACTTTGCAAAGAAGGAAACTATCTAAACCATCTGAGTGTCACGGACAGGCAGGAAATGACAGTCCCTAGCAGAGAAACACAACCGCAAGCCTCAAGATATCGATTGGGTTGCTTCTGAAGTTGACGGAGACCTGGAAACAGACACACTCATCCGCGAGATTCGCAAGGTCCGCAATGTCTAACACAGAGGATATCACTATCCATGCCCACGATAAGGGGTAGAAGGTCATCTTGGACACCAAGTACTACATAAATGCAGCAGCGGTCAACAGCAAACCAGTGGAAACGATCCTCATCAGAACAGTGCAACGCACCAACTCTGAAGACACTGCCAAGATCAATTGCTTGTATTTTCATTTGATTTGATTTGAATACATCTGTCGTCTACTGGAATCACTAGGACCAAACGACGCCTTGGACGTGTTTTCATTTTTCTACAGCAATTGTTTGTTACTAGTATAGGTTGATACCGCCTCACCAAAAGGATGTCCTAGAAAACCAAGTTATTGTGATAACCCAGGATGGTTGGACCAATAACAAGACTGTTCTCAAGTGGCTTAAACATTTTGGTGATTGCACAGCTAAGTTATTAGATAGTCACTGTTGTCTGTTAAGCCTTGATACCTATGAAAGTCACGACTACGTCAAGTTCAGGAAAGATTAAGAAGATAAAGGATCATAAGGCTAGACATACTGCCTAATTAACATTGTGTACTGCAGCTACTCGGCGTCAGGCGATTGATTTGATATGCTTAAAAACACATAGTCATGCCAAGACATATAGCCTCTCATAGCATGGTCCATGAACTATTATTNATTGCACAGCTAAGTTATTAGATAGTCACTGTTGTCTGTTAAGCCTTGATACCTATGAAAGTCACGACTACGTCAAGCTCAGGAAAGATTAACAAGATAAAAGGATCATAAGGCTAGACATACTGCCTAATTAACATTGTGTACTGCAGCTACTCGGCGTCAGGCGATTGATTTGATATGCTTAAAAACACATAGTCATGCCAAGACATATAGCGTCTCATAGCATGGTCCATGAACTATTATTCGCCATGCACCCCAGTCTACAAGCGCAACACGGTCCAAAGAGTAGCCAGTCATCCTACGAAACGGAAACTGTGGATTTCACAGTTCCAAATGGAAAGACAAGCCTGGAATCCGTATGTAAACAACAATTCAGTTCGGTGGCTTCGAGATAGGTAACTTTGATCGGCAACACAGGTCGTTTATCTCCTTAGTCCTAAGTTCTGTGAAGATCCTGTACTAGCTCACTGACCCTTGCACTTAAATTTTCACGACTCCGTTGTTCCGTACATTCAACACAGCATTACAGGCAACTCCGATTGTCAAAAATACAAGTCAGTCATGAGAAGAGTCAAGTTTGTCTGAACCTAAATAGTGTTGCTCAGAAGCCTTACAAGCGTCTGTAGACTCTAACACCTGCAGTGGAGGCACTGAACTGTTGGCCCTCAAGGTCACAGACTACGGAAGCTGTGCTTTTGTGAGTTTGGTTATAAAGCGACAAGATACGTCTCGTAGTGTTCCGGACATGTAGGCAGAAGTATAGAGAGTAATGTTCATGTTTTTACTACAATATTGATTTATTATCTATTGAGAATGTGCAATGCCGCCGATGTTGCAATTTTTGACGGCGCTTAACTCCAGGTGGTTTGTCAGGGCCAACTCGGCCATTCCCACATTTCAATCAGAAGGAAAATTCAACCTGTGATAATAGAGTTATATAATAGACTTTGTAGCTCAGAGAGTCGGCCAGCCAGCTTTAGATTGAGCCAATACTCTCTCTTATTGAAGTTGTTTGATAAGACATAAAGGTTTTGGGCCAGAAAACTCAAGCTAATGAAGATAGATACATGTATAGTTATCCATGCCGGAAACTAGTTATTCGGGGTTTATGTAATATTAATGGCAGAGTATTCTAGCGACTCGAGCTCTGCTACTACTTGCTAGAAGATATGTTTACCGATGCATGTTGAAAATTAAGCTCAACCAAATAAGTGATATAACGTAATCCACAAGCTTATGTGGCGTCCCGCCCGTGAGGAATGTCGTGGTTAAACTATCTAGCCACTTACCCTGATGAAACTAGTATCTTGGATGGCATATTTAGCCCCATGGGAAGTAATAGTACAGGGCAGCATACGGGATATCAACATCTGAGGTGTACGGCATTTACTGATGGTGCTTCAACTTGAAGATGAAGAACAAGGGGTGTCGCTCTGCCCCCCTGCCCCAAGCCAGCACCGTTCCCATTGATTAAGCATTGTAAAATAGAAGAGCAGCAGTCACTAGGACTACTGAAGTATAAGATTTTTTTTCATGCATGCATGTTCTGACGTCTATATTTACACCAGCTGCCATTTTGACCCGGAGTTGGGTAGTGATCATCTGTACTAGACGGTCAATGGGAGATGAGCCAAATAGCCGTCAGCAGGATTAGTCAAACTCTTTGGAGGATTGTCGGCATTGTGTAGTCCCTTGTCAAGTCATCGCCTGGGGTCTTGTGTAAAGAGTCCAGAAGCTTTTCAACAAGAAGTAAGAGCGGTCTACCCGGCAAAAGGTGGAAAAAAGCACATACCAGCAACAATGAATGCATCAAGCACTTTGCACGGTGCTTGAAGACTGAGGCCGTGAGTACTCACTCTTTAGCACAACCTTAATTACGTGAATGGGCCTATGCTCGTGGACTACTTTATTGTAACCTTTGCTTTGGATCCTCGGGATAGATGGTCAATTTCAACTGATCTGTATTCGCTCCGAAGGAATGGATGAACTTGCTGATCTATCGCCGATGCAGTGTGTAAGCCAAGCCAAGTATACGTTGCCAATTTGGCAGCATGTGGTGTGGGATATAGGGGAGGTATTACATCCAGGTGCTCTGCATGTGCAGGGGAACGAACAGATTACAGGGCGATCTGATAGCACTTCGTTTCTTAAATAAATGCGTTCTACGCGGGGAAAATGGCTCAATTAGAGATCCCACAAGGGATGCTCTCTTGAAATAAGAGCATTTGGCGCGTCATTTTAGCAGATGCTCCTCGCAGAGTGAAGAAGACAATCAGATCTCGTTGTTATCTGCCTTGACATTACCACGAACATAGCTGCTATATCAACATCACTTTAGCTTAGAATCTAGCATGCGTTTTACCGGGATCGGAAGCTGGCGTAGCTTCTATGATAAAGAAGTAGTTGGACAGATGTATTGCTTGAGTTCAGCCAGTCTCCATTTTGACGTATATATATAAGTAAGACTTCCTTCATCTCTTTGATAGACGCCATTTCCTGCACTTCCTCCAAACCACACCGATTTATCCCTTGTNAGGCTTCACCCTTACTTACTACCGCTTCTTGCAGCTGTGTTTCCGCCTTCTTTCATCCTTCTTAACCATTGTACTTTGTTGATTATTGACCAACACGCCTCTCAAAACTAGCCGACCTTTCGAGACTTCTGTGCTGTGATCTTTTAATACTAAGCACCTTTCCAATGGATATTTTCTATACTAAATACAACTTTGCTACAATATCAATGGAAAGCAGCCTGTGATATTGAAGTTGTTCATAATCGAGACTTACCATCGCTTCAAAGTCTTGAAGCTTCTCAAAAACATGTCATTTACCATTCTAACCATACAACTATCGAAAACCCAATCTTGTGCTTTTTTTCTTGAAAGGTCAGGGTAGAAAGATAAAGAATCCAGTAGGCATGTAGTTCACCCAACGGCACTATCATACTCCTCCCTCAGGCCACAAGTAACCAGGCCAACATGGCAGCATTTGTCCCGCAGGGGCTGATCTATCACCTTGCCATCCACAATCCACAGCTTACCAAGCATTTGCGAGCAAATTACGACTACGTGGGGAAGCAGCTCTTCAGCAATGGCAATGGTTGGCACAAGCTCTGCGTGATCATGGCCAACATGCTGAATGACCCGAGTCTGGGCTTACCCGGTTATGGAACGAAACTTGATCCAAAACAGCTTAATAAAACTAACAAAATCCCTAGTTCATAACAAGATGCCCGTGGTGGGGATCTTAGTGTCACTTGAAACTATTGGTCACTATGCCACTTATGCTTGTTACTGTTTCCACGCCACAATGGCAAGATAGCCATCCAAAAACAGTTTCTCAGGCTCATAATCATGGCTGACTAGAAAGCTCTCACTGATGTACCAGGGCAAAGTCGTGCGGGGAAATCTCATGATTCGCTAGCACCAGTGTTAGCCTCTGTTTAATCATGGCGGAGAGTATGAATAGATTCGCTGATAGCCTGTTCGAAACTCTTCTGAAATTGGTAGTAATCACACGCTAGCCTCTATTTCGGCTGCAGCACCCTACTCTAGTTGGAAGAGGTTAGCATGTTGTCGGCTATGGATGTAATGTTCGAGTTTCTAAAGATGGAACAAAGTCTATCTGCAGCACGCCAACTCTAAAGGATCGAACAATTAGGTGCGTGGGTGGACAGGGAAACATGGTTATTCCTCTGTAACACAATCATACCAGGCAACCAAAGTTAGACTGCAAAGAGTTGCAGTAGTACCCATACACCTAAGCAAGCCTAGGGGCAGTCTATCCTTCTTGATCTCTAGGCGCAGCCCTAACATCAGCCTAGACGTGTACAGCTAAGCACTGAGTGCGGTGGTGTGGTAATGTTTATATTCAATCAGTCTGCCCAACTTCCTATCATGCAATATAAGGCAGTATCTCAGCCAGTCATGTGACAGTGCCGTAGTGTCGCTAAGACTCGACTTCTAGTACGAAAACTCACACGGGCGATCAGGATGAGGCTCGCGTAAGCTAATAAGGGTGTATTTGTTATCCGATTTGATTTGGTTTGAATGTATTTTACGTTTACGGGAATCACCGAGATCACACGACGCAATGCGGAGAGTATATGGACTTATTGTATAGTTCAAGATGTTAAGAACGTAGAAGATTGCAGACAGTGTCGTGGTTTCGAGGCTTTGAATATGTTGCGTGGCGCTCTATGCAGGCAGTGGCATTCCACACATGTCCAAAACTAGTTACGGGTAAGGCGCAATGCTATAGAACGTAGAGAATCTGTATTTCGACGATAAACCGCAATAAAAGTCACATCCTTAGGCTAAGTTTCTACCAGAGGGTTAACACCCTATCGCAGACCCTAATAGATACACCACGAAAACATGGACGTCTGACGGAGGCTAGCAGCAGAGAAAGCCTTGGACAGACAATTACATGTTTAGTAATAGGATATATAACAAGGTCTATTCCACAGGTTATGAGCCTGCCTTTTCCCAAGATAGAGGTAAATAATACCGATCTCACCAACTTGTGCTTTGCACACTAGATTCTCGTCGAGAATCACTTCACGAAGACAAACTTTAAGGCAGACCCTGATTTCAACGCCGTCTGCACATCGCCGTCATAATCACATTATTCCGGCTGTCCAGAAATTCACATCATGCACAAGCGAATAGATGCCAACCTCGACAATTCTTCCGAGATTTTGCAACTCCGCGAGGAGCTGATTACACCAATTTTGTTGATAAGCACAAGAAAAGTGCCTAGCTATGTGAAAGAAATAAAAGAGTGCAATAAATGCTTGTCATGTCCGTCATTTGATAGTTGTTGCCAATATCTGGCTGTAAGAAGACGGATATACCTGGTCTCTTCTTGGCCTCTACATCGTGTAGTGGACTATGTTGTGGGTTGTATCTTTGTGGAAACATCGGGTAAGACGTGCGGTCCGTAGTATATGCAGCGAGCTTGGATATGATTGATAATGGTGTGATGGGGGACTTCCTAGAATATATGTTAATCTAGACAAATAGAGAAAAATGATAGAAAAACACGAGCTTTTGCTTGATTATTACGTGTAGATTGAGAATCAGCAGCCAGAGGCTTCAAAAAGAGGACCAGCTTACTCGTGGAGAAAAGGCGTAGCCTATACTAAAAGACTATAAGATCATGCGTCAGTGTTGTTGTCGTTCTTGAAAAACTTTTAACGCCGGCTCTTTTCCTAGGGCTAGTTTTGCCATTACAGGATTATCCGCCGGGACAATTTAAACCGCACGATGGTGTCATACAACTTAGGGGTGACCCATGCAGCTTTACACATCACGACTTTGTGCCATTACGCCTATATCTGAAAGAAAATGTCAAAACCTCGAGACGGTAAACCTGAAAGCCATTTGCGGTGCTTATATATTTTTTCGTATTAGCAAGCCGATATTCGGGATATTATGTAATATATATATGGTACAGTATTCCAGCGGCTCGGGCTCAAGTAGAACTACAGATGATGCTACTACGCAGGAACTATGCTTACCCATGTATCTTGACATTAAAGCACTGCCAAGTAACTCTTGATCGCCTTTTTGCAAAGCAGATGAAGAAAGAATTCCCTCAGACGCATCTAGCCCGTCCTGATGCCATAGTGGACATGGCCGATATTATAGCATGGGCCCAGGATCACGAGGCTAGATGAGCATGGTAAGCTTAGAGATTATAAGTATCTAGTGCTGCAGGAGTTAGACTCTTTTTCCAGTCATGTAACAAACACGTTGATATGTATCTACAGGCCAAGCCCTGGCTCATTTAGAGCACAGCATGGCGCACAGGTCAAGGTTATGTAGTGTCCCAAGGGCTAGATGCAGTAGATATTTCTTTGGATAGACTAGGATTGTGTGAGGAACGGTCGAGATGGAGTACAGTAGTAGTCCCTTACCTGGATACACGGGGCTAATGAACAAGCGACAGTAGCAGAAGCTGGCCTGTGATGATGCATCCTTTCTGCATCAGCCCCGAGCTTGTCCAATACTACCATTTATATCTCTACTCACTGCAATTCTTTGCTTAATGTAAGCCTTCTTACAATATAGCTGCCCTAGAGATGTGCTCTGTCTTATTGCCATGATGTCTACTGTACTGCACCTACAAGAAAAGGTATATTTATCAGGGTATCAGTGAGNATCCGCCGGGACAATTTAAACGGCGCGACGGAGTCATACAACTTAGCGGTGACCCATGCAGCTTTGGACACAGATAAGACGTTGTCCCATTAGGCCTATATCTAAAAAGTGTTAACATTCCAGAGACGGTAAACCTGAAAGCCGTTTGTGGTGCTAATTCTTTTTTTCGTATTAGCAAGCGGATATTCGGGATGTTATGTAATATATATGTGGTACAGTATTCCAGCGGCTCGGGCTCAAGTAGAACTACGCAGGAACCATGCTTACCCATGTATCTTGACATGCAAGCACTGCCAGGTAACTCTTGATCGCCTTTTTGCAAAGCAGATGAAGAAAGAATGCCCTCAGACGCATCTAGCCCGTCCTGTTGCCATAGTGGACATGGCCGTCACATTGTAGCATGGGCCCAGGATCACGAGGCTAGAAGAGCCAGGTAAGCTTAGAGATTATAAGTATCTAGTGCTGCAGGAGTTAGACTCTTTTTCCAGTCATGTAACAAACACGTTGGTATGGATCTACAGACCAAGCCCTGGCTCATTTAGAGCACAGCATGGCGCACAGGTCAAGGTTATGTAGTGTCCCAAGGGCTAGATGCAGTAGATATTTCTTTGGATAGACAAGGATAGTGTGAGGCATGTTCGAACTGGAATGCAGCAGTAGCGCCTTTCCCGCAGAGACGAGACTGATAGGAAGTAGATATTGGTAGAGGCTGGCCTGTGAATATGCATCCTTTCTGCCCTGGATCGGTTTACGCTTCCCAGGTTTTTCCAATACTACCATTTATATCTCTACTCACTGTAATTCTTTGCTTACTGCAAGGATTCTTACAATATATCTGCCTTAGAAGTGCGCCCTAAGTTTGACATCTACTCGCTCTCTACAGTTCGGAGTCATGGAAGTCACTAAGCACTAGTAATGAGAGTGTTAACAGGCCAATAGGAGTGAGTTGAAAGCCAAAGCCTTGATTATGAGATTGCTCCGCCTATAGTTAGTAGTTTAGAAGGCTTGAGGTGATCTTGGAATATTCTAGACGTACATGAAGCCACACAAACCTGTGAATTCATTTTGATCTCTAGTCCTGCGGTAGTCATTTTGACACCATTGAATATTTATGAGATTCGCTTTTGTGTCATCAAGAACGCTCATAGCCAAGAAATAGGACATCTGAATAGATGCTCTACGGCCGACATTGTCAACACTCAGTTCTTTCCGCTATTTCTCGAACTATTTCGGGCCCCTTCAAGAGAAAGGAAGATCAAGTCGGGCTAGAGAGGGGTGACAATTACTCCATTCAACCTGGAAAGCGCTACTTAACATTTTGATAAAGTTTGATGTGTACCCATGGACTCTAACACCTACTGACGAGGACACGAAATTTTTGACGCTTAAGACTTCAAAGATCCCAGGGATCCTGCTCGGGGTAGGTCATTTTACAATGCAATAACATCCAAGGGAGTAATCCAGGCATACAGGGAAGATACATAATTTGTTGGGCTGATGGGTGAGGGAATAGTGGTTCCCATCATTAGAAACTATTCATGCATTCTAGACCAGGTTTGTGGTACGGTATGTCGTATATCAATGGTAATGATGACATTGACTTTGTCTTTGCACCAACCATTAGTCAGTGCTATTATAATATGTATAGTATAGTTGTGTCATATGCCATTGTGTAAGGACATGGATGTTGTAAGACAAGACTGGACCTTACATTTATTATCTATATCCCTATCTTACATACAATCATGGTGTTATCAGTTTATCCGAGTCTTACCTGGAGCCCTTTCGGAAGTCTGCTTACCCTCTTCACCATTTTCCCGGAGCTCTGGGTACGTGGGTTTCTGCGGCCATTCCGGAGTCTAGTTTTCGCCCTCGGATTGGGTGCTCTCTGTGGATTTAGTGGTATTATCAGGCTATCAGATGCCATCCTGCGCATTGGGACAAGTCTGACTTTCACCAAACTTTGTTTCACCCTCTATTAGGATTGCAACTTTTTCTCTCCAACGCAGCAGGGCCAAGAAGGATGGCCAAGGCTCACTCAACTTGAGAAGTTATGGATTTCGCACAAATTTCCAAATGGAAACGACATTTATTGTTATTGTATTGATCAACGTCTACCTACTGTTATTTCCGCAGTAATTCGACGACAGTGGAAAAGACAAGACCCAAATCCCAGTATCAAAACCCTTTAGCCACGAACCTCCTTTTTTAGATAGTTGACTTTAAACCATAGCACGACTTATTTGTACCAGACGTCTAAATTCCTGAGAAGATCCAGTGAACATTTGAAGACCTTAAAAACTGCAGAATTACCCACCGGCACGATTTAAACCGCGAGAAGGTGTAATCCAACGAAGGGGTAGCCCATGCAGCTTTGGACACAGCTAAGACTTCGTCGCATCAGGCCTTTATCAATAGAATGTCAATATTTCAAAGACTAAAGCTGAACCCTCTTCGAGATGTATATAGTCTTCCATGGCAGCGTGCAGTTGTCTGAGTAGCCACGTAATGTATATGGTACTGTATTCTAGTGGCTCGGGCTTAGGTACGACTCATGATACTACGAATCAGGAAGCACGTGTACCCATGACATTTCTCAAGAATCAAGCACTGCTAAGTAATTCATGAACAGCTTCCCGAAATATTCAGGAAAGTTGTTTCACCAAATGTAATATATCTGGAAATATGTATCGTGGTCTCTGTCTTCTGTAGTTAAGAAAGCAGGTCAACAAAGGGTACTCTAGGACGCATCTCGTTAGGGCTGTGCCTGGACATATAGTGGGTATGTTCGCCACATATTAGTTTCATAAAAGTCTACCCAGACACATATAGTTTATATTGATTCTCTTCCTTTCCCCCTCAATGCACGTATTCTGACTATCCAAACCTGCTACAAAGAACATCTTGTACCTAGCCCGTAGCAGTAACTAGTGCAGTCAAACGAACAGCTACTTTGAAGTGTGTGTTGCAGTAGGATAAAAATACAGTAGACACAGGAAAGCGAAGCTGTGTAGAGTCGGCCGGCCAACGCCGCACTGTATATATTGAGATCATAGTTCCACCTCTACCCTCGGCGGCGCATCTCACCTTTCTGATATCCCTCTCTATCGTCCCACATCCCACTCAAGCTTCTCTAGTAACCTACCGTTGCCACTATTCACACCCCC
>NETT01000140.1:0-41035 GCA_003449175.1 Ceratocystis smalleyi | reverse complement strand
GGGGGGGAAGAGGTGCTTTATCAGAGCCTTACTTGAAGGCGGCTGAAAGCCATGACACGCTCGTAGGGACGGCACGAAAAGCAGCAAAGGTGGAGGGAGAGAGATCATGATGGCAAAGGGGAGTGAGTAGATTCTCTCTTCTAGTCTCTCTCTGTTTTCATGAGCCCCATGGCAATCACATTGCTGCCTGTATGAGGCAGTCTCACCGGGGTTACAGGTATCTACAGTAGTGCCATATGTAGTGGCTGCGTTCTGGACGGGCCTGAACCGCTCTTGGTTGTGTCTTTGCCTTGGCCTCTCTAACAGGCATATTCACAATTGAAGCACATGTTAAGCTCTTGGTACCGCTTCGCAAGGTTGGCAGCTCGGCATTTACTAGCAGGCAGCGGCGGCGGACTGGCTAGTTATTCCATACTACAGAGCCGAGGGGGGACTCGTCGCGAATCTAGATTGGGAACGAAGGAACCGACCAGCTATTCCTCTCGTTCAGATTGTCCGCGCGACTATAGAATGATGAGGTTTGCCATGACGTCAGTCATAAAGGGCGCTAGGCTGGGCTTCACGCATCCCTGTAGCCGGATAAGCTCGCGAAGTTGGAACTCTGCGAAGAGCGTATGATGTGAAAAGTGCATCGCTCTCTTTGTGTGGCATGCTACTTGGTGGCGGAGAAGCTATAGATGACAAGTCCACTGCTCCGGAATAAAAAAGGGCTAGTCTTTTGTAATACGTCCCTCCCGCTTCAGGTCCATCTCGACAAGCCCATTCGCAATGGCTGCAGTTCTTGCGTGAAACGATACTTTCTCGCCTTGGCCGGTGTCTGTTCCGCCTTCTGGGGTTGGATGTTCGGACCCATGATACCAAGAGGTTGACAGGGACGAACTCTTGCCCGTTCCAAACCAACAATCAAATACTCCCGAGCATGTACATCGTAGACAATATTCCATAGCTCCACGCCGCAGTGTAGTACTTGGTACTTGTGGAGAGTGGCAAATACAGCAATGGTCTTGCTGGCAGCATCTCCCTTGGCCTGTCCAATGAACCTGAAAGCTGGCTGTCCGGCAGCTCATGAACAAATGCGTGTGACAATACCACCACCATGATAATAAGGCTCGATGAGATCCACGATGCCAAGACCAACGGGAATATATATCCTCTGTAGATCACAAACGTGATCATAGGCATCTTCTTCGTGGCATAGCAGTGTCACATGCACTTACTGAACACCTTTGGCCACAAGCGTGTAACCATAGGAACACAGGCGCACCTTGAAAACTGGCTTATGGGCTCCCGAAAGAGAGAGTGGGATGCACTCAGCATTATTCTCAAGATCCACAGCCAGCTGGCCACGAACCAAACTGGAGAATCCTCGTTGGCTGATATACTTGTTTCCGTGATCAAGGACACCAGGACACACTTGGCCCATGGGGCCACAAAGTGCCATTCTATGTAGGCACTTGTGCGTACAAACTGGCCGACCAGTCCTAGTCTTTCTTTCTCGCATCCTGTGTCTTTTTAGGATTCCTGCTGGGGTGTCACCGCTACCTTTATCGGTCTTCAGCCACGGGGGGTCTTGCCTCTCTCTGGCTTTGAGGACACGGGGGTGTATGCCTGGAGAGCTAAGCGGCAAGTGATGCTGAAGGGAGTGCGCATGGTGTGTGGCCAATGCTATAATGCAGGCCAGACAATGACCTATAGGTGTCTGCTGAGATCTGACGTAGTCCTGTTCCACAGAAGTCCAAGACTTCTGGCCGGCAAAAAGCATACAGTCGTACTCGCGTGGCATTTTCGTTAGCTGTGAATAGTAAAACGCCGATATAAAGTAATAGTACAAGCAAGCCGAGTGTCCTTGAACGTGAATAAGAGGGATATGTGATTCTTTGACGCTGTCTTTTTTGCATCTCATCCTGGCTTCAAGTGCGGACTTCGACCGATTCATATACTCTTCACTTGTGGTCTCAGATTATCAACACCAAGCAATAGTTATATCGCCAGAGTCAAGATATCAGAGATATAAGGGAGGTAAACTCTCACCCCTCTTTTCTCTCTCTCGAGCTTAGCCAAGCCGTAGAGGGCTGTAGGAGGCCATCGCTAACGTGGCAGCAGTAAGACTGAGCACGATGCAAGGACCTACACAGAGAACAACGACACGTCTAGCGACAAGTTTGGTATGCATGCTATACTTGCAATTCAGTTGATGAACAGCTATAAAAGCAGAAGAGAAAGTAGCTCACCTGCTTTATGGTAGACGTTAAATAACACGTACATACATAGCTCACTTGCTTTCAAGTCACGTTATCTTGCTTATAAACTATAGCCAGCCCAGCTCTATTAGAACTGTGCTGGCCCCACACCGCCACTCACGGCTGAAAAACGCCACAGGGCACATGTGGCTAAAGCTTGCATCAACCCAAAGCCAAGGATAAGGATGCTCGAAGCATACACATCATCATAGTCTCTTCAACAACGACATCTTGACACAGACCCGGCTCAAGCCGCACATACCACTTCAAATGAGCTTCTTCACACACTCCCTATCCGGGCTGGGCTTGGCCCTTCTGATTCACGCGTAAGCATCTCCGATATGCGGCAGGTTAAGGTTGCCCAACGCAATGACGATGAGACTAACTAACGTACGCCATGTAGCTGCTACTCGGCACAAGAACACACGACCCTACAAGCACTACGCTCAACTTCCTCTTCTTCTTCGCTGCCCCTCGATATCGTCATAGAAACAATTGCAGCGACTATGGTTCTGACCCTGGGTCTAATTCTGTCTGCTCCTACTCTACGCCCTATTAACTGGCGAGTCTGGGCCGGTAAACTCGAGCGTGAGGGCCCTGCCGTTTTCTCTGAGGACATCTCTAAAGCAACCGACATTATCGGAAACCCCTTCTTCTCGCTCGAGTCAAGGCCAAGCTTCATTGACATCCGGGGCCAAAGAAAGAATTTCGCAAAGTGGACATTGGAACATAATTCTTCATAGTTTTATCGCCAGGCGGCACCCAGAATTAAATATTTTGGACGGCGCTTAGCATATATATACCCATTGCCCCAAACGGCCTGTGCCCCCCTCCCCCCTCCCACCGTCACGTGTATACTGAGATACCAAAAAGAGAACAGAGATCTTGGCCATCCCGTCGCGGCTGTCATGGTCGTAACTGTGTCTGGTCTCCTGTGCTTCATTTCTCGGCTTATTGGTACATTGGCTTACCCTCGACGCGCCCTCTTATTGTACGCATTCACAGCCAAGGAAAGAACTGCTCAGCCCTAAAGTGTCTCCTTCCGCCCACAAACTCCACGGTCAAACCGGTATAAATGAAACATTGTAGTCACAACCAAGTGCAATACTCCATTTTAGTTCCAGCGCAATTTGTTGGCTCTTTTTGCTCACCTGCACCTTCACGAATAATACATGATCTAAATTCTAAAGATGCCCCCCCTTCGTCCTAGAAAAGCAACGCAAAAATCGCGCCAGCCCACCTCGAGTGCTTCTAGCGCTTTGCAGTCAAACAGACCATCCCCCCGAGAAGCCTCCCCATATCCGACCACAAGAAGCGTTCGTGCCAGACAGTCGTCCAAGGCATCAAGCTCCATAGCCTCTTCTAATCGCATCCGAACAAGCACAGTGATAGCCCCGCCGTCTATGAACAGCCAGTCACTGCCATCTGCAACTAATCTTGTGCCTACTACAGATATTCAAGATCATGACGTGGGCTCTGCTGAGCTACCTGGTCTAAATGAGATTACTATGGCGATTGAAATGCGTAATGACTGCTCTCTAGGATGTGCTTTCTTTTCCTTTGGCCAGAACACCCTTCAAGTCATGGAAGACGTCACACTTGGAGGCATCGAGGTGGTTGAACAACTGCTTGTTTATATTGAGCCAACGAGCATCATTACTCCTCTACGAATACCAGAGGTACTCGAGAACTTCTTGATTCAGTATTGTAAACGGATTAACTCGGGTAAGATAAGCTGCACGTTTCTATGAATCCCAAACTAACTCGAATGCTCTTTGGTAGAAGGTGACGAAGAGCGGGTTGTTCTTCGTTCTCTAAGTTCTTCTGAGTTCTCTTACAACACAGCCATGAATTCTTTGGGATCAATCTATGAAAGGTGCAACGGCAAGGCCAAGTTTTTATTCTCAACATCAAATTTAGCAGGCTACGATTCTGCCAGCCTCCTGCGTCTCTCTTCTGTAATAAACCCAGATAGTCGAATCTCCGTAAGCCACTGTCACCTACTATACACACAAAAAACGCCATTTGCTAACTTTGGTAGATTGGGTGTGCTGGCGCAGTAGTGTCCGATATTCGACGTCGCTGCGAAGTGGCCATAATAACTAATGATCATGAAGTCTCCAAAATCTCAATGTTTACCCTCAAAGACTTCATGTTTATTAACCTAGATTCTATGGTGTCCCTTCAGATCATAAACTCGGAAATGCATCCGAACAGCCTCATTTGGGGTCCCCAAAACCCAAGCACTGGCTCCAAGGAAAGTTTGTCAGTTTATGGGTTGTTCCATTCACTTGCTTCTTCTTCTTTGGGCAAGCTGAAGCTGAGGAAGCTTTTTCTTAGGCCAGTTCTTGATATGCACGTCATCAACCAACGTCAACAAACAATAGGGCTTCTGGTTCGACCAGAGAACCAGGACATACTCTATTCTATATCGAAAGCTCTACGTGGTGTAAGGAATATTCGGAGCTCTCTTGAACAATTGAAGAAAGGGACTGATCCTGTGATGGGCCGTGGGTCATCTGATAATGGCGTTTGGGGAACGGTTCAAAAGTTTTGCTCGTCTGTTACCAAAATCCGAGAAGTCGTCAGCAGAATCTCCAGCCCGAACCTGCCGCCCATTATTCAAAGTACTCTAGATGCAATCCATTCTCCAAATATGCACGCTGTTGGGCAAATGATTTCTCGTACTGTCAACCTCGAACGCTCACAGCCAGTATCAAGAGCAGTTGTCGCCGACGGGGTTGATGTGCAACTGGATGAGCTCAGACGTACGTATGATGGCATGGAGAACCTTTTAAATGAGGCTGCTCAACAAATGATAAGCTCCATCCCTAGTTGGGCCCGTGATTGCATTGCCAACTGTATCTTTTATCCTCAATTGGGATTTCTAACTGTCATCCCGATTAACCCCGACACTAACACAGCCAGATATTCTGGTGAGGGCATGCCGGATTCTGAGTGGGAGCAAATGTTTGCTGCCGATGGAAACGCCTTCTTCAAAAACAACGCTATGCGTGAACTAGACTCCCAGTTTGGAGATATGTATAGCATGATTTCGGGTAAGCGCAGTCTGTGTATTAGGTCGATGCTGCAAACATTACTAACAAGGCATAGATTTGGAAATTGAAATACTCCATCAACTGTCACTGCAAGTCATCAGATACGAAGAATCCCTCGTAGCTGCTGGTGATGCCTGTGCGGAATTGGACTGCATGATTGCCCTGGCCCTCGGCGCCCAGAAATATGGATGGACACAACCCATCATGACAGACGAAAACGTCATTCAAATCAAAGGTGGCCGACATCCTTTACAAGAGCTAGTAGTCCCAGTTTTCATCTCCAACGATTGCAACCTGGCTGGAGGTGTTGGCAAAGATAGCCCCATTGATTCCAGTTCGACACTTGCTTCTCAGTCGGGAGAAACTCCTCGAACCTTGATAATTACGGGTCCTAATCACTCCGGGAAAAGCGTCTATCTGAAGCATATTGCTCTGATTGTTTATCTTGCACACATTGGAAGTTTTGTTCCCGCCGACTCAGCCGTCATAGGCATCACCGATAAGATCCTCACTCGCATTTCAACCAGGGAAAGCGCTGGTCAAAACCAGTCAGCATTCACCATCGACCTTCAGCAAATTGCGTTTGCAGCAAGAATGGCAACCCGCCAGAGTCTTGTGCTTGTTGATGAGTTTGGAAAGGGCACAAGAGCAGACGATGGGGCAGCTTTGCTAGCTGCACTCATTGACCATTTTGTGGCGTACGGGGTTGAGGCTCCAAAGATGATAGTGGCTACCCATTTCCACGAAATTATCCAAGGGGGGTATCTCGAGTCCTGTCCTGGGATAAGCCTGGCACACATGGAGGTTCGGGACATGAAAGACAAAGCAGCCAATAGCCAGGACAGAGTGACTTATCTCTATCAGCTACAGGAAGGGCCTAGCCTGTCGAGTTTCGGCGCCATTTGTGCATCGCTGAACGGGGTAGACGACAAAGTGATACAGCGAGCCGAAGCACTAATGGCTGCCATGTCCCTCAACAAGGACCTGCGATCCGTTTGCTCGGAAATGACGCCAGAGGAGCAGTTTAAATTTGAAGTAGCTGAAGAAGCAGCCCGGAGCTTCCTTCGGCTACCATTAGACGACACCGATCTCATTGAAGACAAGACTATGCAGGCAACGGATGTCATCAGGAGACTTTTGCAAGACACACTTGAGCAGCAAGTTGCCGATAAGTAGCATAGGCTATAATACAACATGTCTATTTTTGTCACACTATTCCGATTTTGATGGCCTCTTTTTTATCCATCTATCCTTCTCTCTCTTACCTTGAGGCCTTTTCCTCAATCTCTGCAACAACCTTTGCTGTTGCCTTCACAATAAGGTCGTGTTCAGCTCTATGCATCCGCTCCTCAAGATCGTGCAGCGACTCTCCTGCCACACATGGGACCTCTTGGATCATAATGGGATCACCACGGTCGACTTCAGCAATGACATAATGAATCATACAGCCGGTGCGACCATTTTCCAGCTTCCCAGCCTGGAAATCATCGTAGGCGCGTCCAATGGCATTGGCACCGTCGTATTTGCCTATACATGATGTGTTAGAAATTTATAGCTTTTGATCTTCCCGGCGAACATGGAGCTTACCAGGGAGGGCGGGGTGCAGGTTGATGACGGGCACCCCCGCAGCGTCCACGGGGGTTAAGAAAGACGGAGTGAAAACCTGCATCCAACCAGCCAAGACAACAAGGTCGGGCTTCTCTGCTATCACGCGCTGAGCCAAAGCAGCATCGTACTTGGAACGGGCTTCCTTAAGCTTCTCCTCATCCTTCTCGCCGGCAGCATGGAAGCCGTCCTTGACCATATTGAAGTAGTCAGTAGGGATGCCAACATCCGCCGCACGCTTAGCAGCATAGGCATTCTTGCGGTTCACAAAGACCTTGACAATTTCAGCATGAGGCAAAGTACCAGCAGTAATCGCATCGATGATGGCCTGCAGATTGGTGCCGCTGCCCGAGCACATGACTACTAAACGAGCCATTGTTTAGAAGATTGCTCTTTTTGTTTTTGTTTTTTTTGTTTTCAAAGGGCTGATAAAAACGAATATGCAAGAAAGTAAACTATCCGACAAGAAATGTGGACTTGGAGACTGCTGTCCGCTGGTTATTTGGCTGTGCAAGGCTTTAATGATGGTTTTTACATTAGAATCAGAGATTTACTAATGAGATGATGTGCTGCAGCTATGATGGCGGGGCTCGTAGATTTCGCGAGCCATATGGAACCTTTTTAGTATAAGGCTGCGTTAATTGGTCCATATTTCGACACAGCCAACTTTACTATTTACCTTCATGAGACTATCTCTACAAGAAACTCCAGGCAAGGATAAAGCCCTTTTGTCCTCGGTTTTTTCTTTTTTTCTTTTACATCCAACCATTTCATCGCAATGACTCTCAAAACAAAGCAGTACAATGCGCAACCTAAACTAGCAAAGAGCAAAGTACCAAGAAAACAAGAGAACAAGAGAACATTCCCCACGAAATCGACTGGTTTTTCTGCGCTACAACGCTGAAGGATTAAGCACAGCGGGAGCACGAACCCGAGCAATTTGGTGCTACACGAAGCGAAGATCTCCAACAATGTTCCTTGACTTTTCTCTACTCCCCATTGCTTGTCTTTTTAGAGCCGCACGCATTCTCTAACATGGGTTCCTCGGTGCAACGGCCTATAGAAGTTTAGTGGTTCAACAACACTGCCGTACGTGGGCCTCTTCCCTGCCTTCTTGTCCCGTGCCGACTTTCTCCCGCCCACATCCTGTGGAGCAGTACTTAAGCTTGTTAGCTGTTTCCCTTAGTTGTGGAAACCAGCTCCTCATGCATCAGCCTTCGACTATCCTCTCGTGCTTCTGGGCGTACTGGCAGTGGCAGTACGAAGTTTTTCTTTGTGTTCTAATGAAGTCATGTTCAAAACATCAAATTGTAAGTTTGTGTGCTGTATAGATAGGGGTTATCGGGCTAGGGTTATCTCTTTGTTGGTGGTACGGCGCTTTTTTCGGGGGAAGCATTTGTCGATGACGTCGCTCACAAGACAACTTGGCTATTGCGTACTGGGCTATAACATAAGGCTAGCAGCAGATTTTGATAGAGACGTCAGTTTCCATGGCTAGAATTGTTGCCGTGATTCTCCATGCCGTCATTGCAGTCTACCAAGGGCGTTGGAGCCGGATGGACGGAGTTTCTAGCTCAGCCGGTCACCACTAAGTTCTGTGTATTTAGCATCTCAGCAAGACTAAAACATCCAGTCGGTCGCAGATTTGGAACACCTTGACTTGATCAAGTACACTTTGTTGGTTGGTTGGCTGCCCTGTGCGTTCGATTTCAAGGTTGGCCATCCATTCCGCATCAGTTCACAAACCAAGCTAGCTACTCGTGTAGAATAGCCCGCTAGTAGATGTGTACATTGAGCTGAGATTCTAGCAAAGCACACAGCCTCACATTATCCAATGCTTCTCCTGAAGGCTAAACAAACTGGTTGCTATCTCTCGGCCCACCAGGGTTCGTTTTGCTTGAGGCTTGCTCGATAAGATAAGGTCAATTTGTCGTGGTTGCTATTGCTTTCGAGCTTGGTTTTTGCCCTGTCTTGTCTCCACTTTAGTGCTACTTCGTTCCCTTGCTTGCTCTACGCAGTAGCAAGTTACAGCAGCTAGAAAAGCGTAGCTTAGTGCTATGCTAGTCTTAGCGTCTCCAGTTCAACGTTTGCTCCTCTGGCTGTCCACTTTCAAAATTCGTTTGTCCATTCGAATCACCCCTCAATAAACCTTGCGTCCTTGTCTACCTCCCCCCATCCAGAGAGTCAGTCCCCCCCCATCCAAAACCTACTTTTTTTGGCATCGGCTTCGTCGACCCTACTTCAACACACACAACGTTGCGTTGCTTCATATTCGTCCATCTATCATTTCGTCATCGACACTGCTTTTCATCTCTTAAATATTGCAGCCTATTTTAGAGTTTTGTCTTTCTGTTCTGTCTATTCGATTCCGATAAAAAAGTTCCCCTTCATCTCCCTCTTTTCCTCGACTTCTACTCTACTCCCGCTTCCGCTCTCGCCCACTTCTCCTTCCTCGCACGATATTTCACAACCGTTGATCCATTCGCTTCGCCTCCCCCCTCTATATTCACGCTGCTGCTGCTACTGCTGCTGTGCCTTTCCGACTTCTTGCTGCTGCCCATTCTGACCTTGGCCTCTTTGCTTCTTCCGTATCCCAAACCATCTTGGCAACAATGGGGGAAAGCGAGGTGACCGGCCCAACTTGGAAGTTTACCCAGTATGTTTTCTACTCACTTGCCGCTACCCTCCATAGCGCACCTCAAGCGACCCCGATTCTCGGCCCGCCGGCTTGCTCGCCTGTGCATTATAGCCTTGCTGACTGTCTATACTTAGGTGCTTCGGTGACAAGGGCGATATTGAAGACATCACTGAAGGTAATATTAGACTCGACCTAATGATACTCTAATTCAACACCTCTTTTCCCCCCGCGCCTTCCTTCCCACCACACTCTCGAATTCTGTCGATATCTGCACCGCTCAAGTTCCTGCCCCCTCCCCCCATCACTATTGATGCCCTTGACAGAGAGAGCTATGTCACATCTTGATTCACCTGCTACCTCGATATCACAGTCTCTGCCATTCGTGCTTTTCTTGGAGTCGGCCGATAAAATGCCCTTAATTAACGTCGAGAATTCGCATCAAAAACCTCTTCCGCCTGCTAACCACTTCTGTAGCTGATATCATCTCCACCGTCGAGTTTGACCATACGGGGAACTACCTGGCTACGGGCGACAAGGGAGGTCGTGTTGTACTGTTTGAAAGAAACGAGACCGTATGTTGTGCTGCTTCGCCGTTTAAGGCTTATTCCCCATTTTTCCCCCCGTCTTCCATATTTATGCACTGCTCTTCCTCTTCCCTATCTTATGATGCTTTGCTGCCATGGAAATTACGCCTAGAGCATCCATCCGCGTACGAATTGAATCACTGCTAACACCCCCTACAGAAGAAGACGTGCGAGTACAAATTCCATACCGAGTTCCAGTCCCACGAGCCTGAGTTCGACTACCTCAAATCGTTAGAGATTGAGGAGAAAATCAACAAGATCAAGTGGTGCCGGAGACAAAACCCTTCACATTATTTGCTTTCTACCAACGACAAGACTATAAAGCTATGGAAGGTCTTTGAGAAGTCCCTAAAGGTCGTTGCCGAGAATAACCTCTCTTCCGAGCCTACTCCGGCTGGAATGGGTGCGGGTGCCCCCGTTGCGCGACCCTCGGCTTTCAAACATGCTACCGACCTGAAGCTGCCCCGCTTGACGCATCACGACACTGTCGTTGCGGCTGTCCCCCGCCGGACATACGCTAATGCTCACGCCTACCACATTAACAGCATTTCGGTAAACACCGATGGCGAAACATTCATCAGTAGTGACGATCTACGAATCAACCTTTGGAATCTAAACATTCAGGACCAGAGCTTCAACATTGTCGATATTAAACCGGCCAATATGGAAGAGCTTACAGAGGTTATCACAGCGGCCGAGTTTCACCCTATCAGCTGCAATTGGTTGATGTATGCTAGCTCTAAAGGCACTATTAAGCTGTCTGACATGCGTGAGCGTGCACTCTGCGACCAACATGCAAAAAGTAAGTTGCTTCTTCTTTCCTGTCCGCCCAAATTTGACCGTGGTAGCCTCCTGTATCTGTGGCTCGTTGCTGCCTTGTTCCTGATTTCACTGACCGGTTTCATCTATAGTGTTTGAGCAGGAAGAAGACCCTACCACAAGGTCGTTCTTTTCTGAAATTATTTCGTCCATTTCGGACGTGCGCTTTTCCAATGATGGCCGTTATATCCTTTCCCGAGACTATCTTACCGTCAAGATATGGGATATCAACATGGAGAGACAACCCATCAAGACGATACCAATCCACGAGCATCTTCGGCCGCGTCTGTGTGATACTTACGAAAACGATAGTATCTTTGACAAATTTGAGGTTGTCTTCTCGGGAGACAATAAGAATGTCATGACAGGAAGTTATAACAACAACTTCATGATTTACCCCACCGATCCGGAACAGGAGACCGAGGTAGTTCTTCAGGCTGACAAGTGCGCGTTCAAGGCAAAGAAGATTGGTGTCCCTACGCCGATTAACTCTTCGTCAAGCCCTAGTGGCAAGAAGGGTAACTCGCGTGCCAACAGCCCTGCAGGCCAACGGATGCGCAAGGAAACCGATGCGGATCAGATCGACTTCAACAAGAAGATTCTCCACATGAGCTGGCATCCGTTCGAAGACAGCATCGCAATTGCCGCTACTAACAATGTGAGTTGCTTTTCTTTTCTCGCTCATGCTACACGGGACTCTGAACCTAAACGCCTGCTCTTTGCTAACAACCTCTCTTCTCTACGACTAGCTGTTTGTGTTCTCGGCGCTGTGAACTTCGAACTGATGGTGTATAGTTGAAAGCTTCAGACTGGGGCCAAGTAGACTGGACGAATCTCAAATATGCCACACTTGACCTGGCTGACCGATGTTGTCCTGGCCAGAATATTACTATGCAACACCGCACATAATCCTTCCTACAGCAATCTATCCTTGTCATTCTTACACATGTACATGATTGTATGTAGCTACAATGCGTTAATATGTACGCAGATATTCCTATTTTCCAGGTAGCATTGGTGCAGGGCAGTTTGGTGCGGCGTTTGCGGCTCATGGTTAACGGGAAAGGAGATGATTAATCTGCGGCTGCGATTTCGAAAGACGTATTTGAAGGATGGCTGAACTTGGGGTTTGCCGTGCTTAGTTGGGATAGCAATGGAGCCGCTCACAGTTTTGAAGGCCGGTTTTGCTCAAAACCAAGATATTTGATGACATGTATCTTTAGGGGTTATTCATTAATACAGGATAGTATATACCTAAGGACTGTCTGTCTATATTTTGTAGTGTGCATTCCTGGGGCGACTATTTGCGAATCGAGCAGGAGTAAACCGGGGCTGGATTCGTATAATGCAACTAAACAGCTCTGCTGCTAAAGGGAGACGTGCGACGCTTCGATTGTTGCATATAGCAAGCTTCTCCACCAACTTCAGCGTCAGCCTTGGCTATTTATTATTCTGGGAGGTAAATGGATATACCTAGTATGGGCCAAATAAGGGGTTCGAGGTCGTTTCATGGAGCACAAGGCCTATATTAAAAGCTAAAGACAAAGAACAGTTATCAGTTATGTAATGAGACACATGTGAAATTCTTTGGCAAGGTTCCTGTCCTGTCTATTGCTTGTTTCTGTTTCCTGCCTGCGTCTTCCTGAACTTTTCCTGTACTGTTGTACAGTATCTTTGGCCTTAATAATCCCGGCTCCATCTTCTGGAATACGTAGTCGCATAGTTTATTTGTATCTGTTATGCTCGTATACCTCAAGACAAAACCGAAGCGTGCATTGCCCACCTAAACCTTCCCCTTCTTTCTCTCTTCCCCCCCCCCCCGACGACTCAAACGCCGACGTGTATACTTCTTCATCTCGCACCATCCCAATTGTCCTGGTATACCGCCAGCTATGAGCGAAAAGACAGATTTGGATTCGTCGGACCCTACTTTGTCAAAGTCTGCTCCGGCAGGTGTCGCAGCTCGAGACGAAGAGAGGAAGCCGTTGATTGTTACTAAGCCATCGGAGCTGCCTACTGTATCTTCAGAGCAAGATGAAAGTCAAGATGTCCCGATTTTTCCTGCCAAGGCCGAATCCCAGCCCGGGATGGCAGCTGTCTTGGTAGACTTTCTTGTCTCATCTCTGTCGGTCTTGGTCATCATGGCCTTCATCTTTGGCGGGTGCTGCTCGAACGTCTATGCCCTTGAATCTATCATCAAGTAAGTCTCAAACCCGCCGTTGTTCACCGCCCCATCTTCATTCCGAATAAGAGTGCATTGGCTGACTGACATTTGCACAGAGTCGAGCCGGCAAGTGGTAAGCTGAACTCTTGATGGTGCTTTTCGCTTTAAGCGTTGGGTTTGGGTCACACGCGCGTGGACGCATAGCTGACACCGATGCAGGTACTCTTCTCACTTTTGTGCAGTTCTTGTTTGTAGCTGTAACTGGCTACATATCACAGTTTGACAAAAGCCAGGCGCCCTTTTTTCTTACGCCGAACAAAGTGCCAATAAAGCGCTGGCTAGTAAATATCGTGCTTTTCTTCAGCATCAATGTCATGAACAACCATGCCTTTAGCTACGACATCTCAGTGCCAGTGCATATCATTCTTCGATCTGGAGGGAGTATCACGACTATTGCTGCAGGATATATCTGGGGGAAAAGATATTCGCGAATTCAGGTTACAGCAGTGCTATTCCTCACCGTCGGTGTTATCACGGCAGCTTACTCGGACGCCCAAAGCAAGGTATGTACAAATTGCATCTATCCAGACAACCCTTACTGTTCCGTGTTCTTTTGGGGCTGTGTTACTAACTAGACATGTCTGCCCTGACGCAGGGTAAAGCTGAAGGCAGTGCGGGCCATTCGGAGTTTAGTATGGGTCTGGTGATCTTGTTTGTTGCACAGGTGCTTTCTGCTATAATGGGCATTTACACCGAAGAAACCTACAAAACATATGGACCCCAGTGGCGTGAAAACCTATTTTACTCCCACGTGCTCTCGCTCCCGCTCTTTTTGCCGTTTCTGCCGAGTTTGATTGATCAGTTTTCACGTCTTGCGAATAGTCCGCCAATGGTCTTTTCATTGCCGGGTTGGTTGATATCCGAAGCAAGCACAAGCTCCGTCAGTGCTCTTCCAGTGACGAGCGTTTCGTTTCCTAGCCAGGTGGTCTATCTTGTGCTCAATGTGTTGACCCAGTATGCCTGCATTCGCGGGGTCAATCTTTTGGCTGCTGTTTCCACTGCATTGACAGTTACTATTGTGTTGAATATCCGCAAGCTGGTCAGTTTGCTACTGAGTATTTGGCTCTTTGGAAATAGGCTGGCGGTCGGGACTTTGGTTGGTGCTATTGTCGTTTTTGGCTCAGGTGCGCTGTACTCCCTTGACTCTTCGGGGCGCCGTGCAGCCAAACCGGCAAGTACTGTGACACCAGTTTCACTACCGCCATCACAGGCGGTCCAGAAGCCCACCAAGCAGGCAGTGCAAAAGAAGATGGCTTGATGTGTTGTCGAGCAGTTGCATGTGCGTTGTGCGTTGGGATGTGCGTTGTGCGTGTTTGTGTGGTATGGACATAGCTTGCGATGTATGACAATACGGTATGGTGGTGTGTCAAGCCCTGATCTAAGCGTTCATATCATGCTTTAGGGAGGGGTGACGGGCACATATGAATGGCCTCCTTGTCTGTGCCCGGCCACGTTCGAGTGTTAGGTGGGGTAGAGAGGGGGAGTTGCTCATGTACTTTTGGTTCCCCAAAACCAAAATAATTGCTTTCTACGACTAATGGCTTTCCCGTGTAGCAGAAATGAAAAAGAAAAGAAAAACCTCGGGCTTATTCTAGTGGCTTACTAAAGGAATGGGGGCTCGGGTTGCGAAAGAAGTGCTGCAGCCTCGATAACCTACGGAAAGCGGAGGCCCACAGTGGTTTTTTTTTTTAGCGTTTGGCTTATCAGTATTCGTTTCCGCCTTCCCCTTTGCGACTTGTTTCTCTTCCTCCTCTTCTTTTCCCATTTGAGAATTTCGGTCATCGAAGTCTTCTTACGTCTTTTCGGCAACCTTCTTCACGTTTTCTTTGCTATTGCAAGCCATTCCCCTTTTGCCCGGCTCTCTACATTCAATGTGTGGCACTTCGCGGGGTTCTCACTCGCACGTTGCAATGCCTGGTAAGACATGATATAATCTCTCCAGATTACTCCCCTCCATTCTTGAACAGAAAACAATAGATGGTCTGTGACAGCACGCAAAACATTCAAGGCATCCAATGCTCTTAACTGGTATGTTTCTCTCTAGCTTGACATCCACCTCCTCTGCCAGTGTTTCTCTGCTTTTGTGCCGCTCAAATGCCATTCCACCTTTGCGGCTTGCTTATGAGGCTATGACATCACTCCTAGACCATGTCGATAAGTCGTCGCTGCGGCGCCTTCTTAAGGGAAAGTTTGCTAATTAATGCTGCCAAACTCCGCAGACAAAATCTCATGAACAGACACTACATCTACCTCGTACCCAAAGCTGGGGTCCCAGTTTCTTCTCCACGATGGCGACTCTGAAGATGACGATCCCGCTTTGCGTCATCAGGACCCTGCAGGCGAGTCGGACTTTGAAGACGCCGACCCCGCTGGTCCCACGCCCAACAAGATCTCTGAGGATATGGAGCTCAACAGCCAAGACGGCATGCTTGCCCGTGATCGCCGCCAGCGCTCCGCATTTTACGATCCCGTCGTCGAACGTCAAATGAGCCAAGAAGATGCCAAGCTCATTTTCCAAAACCATAAAAGCCGGAGTTTGAATTCGCCCCTCATTAGTTCAACATCTGCAAATGTTCCTGGGCTCCAACTTGAGCTTCCAGGCCCTGGCTTAGACTCGGCAGAAGGCTCGACCAACTCGCCTGTAGTATCCATCGCCCCTTCTATCAACCAAACCGCCCCACTGTCACCAGTGGTCGAAGATAAGGCTGCTCCTCAGCTAGCACCGCCAGCCTACTATCACAAGCCTGTCGACTTTGGTGGCGGCGATACCAGCCTTTTTGATACCGAGCCGCACATTACAGCTGAGCTTTCTGCCATTGCTGCCAAAGTCCAGAAAGCCCTGGATATGCGCAAGGCCTATATGGATATTTCGCTCCAGGGCCCCAACGACAACCCAAAGGACACCCCCGAATGGGACATTTATCCGCCTCCTCCCGAGCCATTCTGGGACCATACTCACTCCTCTGCCGTCAACCTCTCGTCCGCCGAGCCCATGTCAACTACTACTACACAACGAAGATCCCGCCGCAGAAAGCAGGGCCAGGACATTGGCGAAGACTTTGTTCGCGAAGACCTTCTTCCCGTGCCAAGCTCTGACGATATGGAGTTTAAACTCGACGTTAACGGTATTTTCCAAGTTTACAAATCTACCGCAGACGCTGATGAGAACAAGCCCATCATCAAAGTCCCGACTATGCGAGACTTTTACATGAACCTAGACGAAGTTGTCAGCATCTCTTCTGACGGTCCTAGCAAGAGTTTCGCGTTCCGCCGTCTGCAATACCTTGAAGGCAAATTCAACCTTTACATGCTCACCAACGAGTATCGTGAGGTTGCTGATTCCAAAAAGGTTCCCCACAGAGATTTCTACAACGTGCGAAAAGTCGACACCCACGTCCACCACTCTGCTTGCATGAACCAGAAGCATCTCCTGCGCTTCATCAAGAGTAAGATGAGGAAGTCGCCTGATGAGATTGTGCTCTACCGCGACGGCCGTCATTTGACTCTGGCCGAGGTTTTCCAAAGCATCAATCTCACCGCTTACGACCTTAGTATTGATACTCTAGATATGCATGCGCACACGGATTCTTTCCACCGATTCGACAAGTTCAATCTGAAGTACAACCCAATCGGAGAGTCGCGTCTTCGCACTATTTTCCTCAAAACCGACAACTTCATCAAGGGCCGCTACCTTGCTGAGATTACCAAGGAGGTCATTGCTGATCTCGAGTCCAGCAAATATCAGATGGTTGAATGGCGCATTTCCATTTACGGCAAGGCCATGGACGAATGGGATAAGCTGGCAGACTGGGTTGTCGAAAACAAGCTCTTTTCTCACAATGTGCGGTGGTTGGTGCAGGTCCCTCGTTTGTTCGATGTCTACAAGGCTTCGGGATTGATGGAGAACTACGAGTCGGTTCTGGACAACCTGTTTCGTCCACTATTCGAAGTCACAAAGGACCCTTCCAGCCACCCCAATCTCCATATATTCCTGCAGCGTGTGATTGGATTTGACTCTGTCGACGATGAGTCTAAGCCCGAGCGCCGTGTTTACAAGAAATTCCCTGTGCCAAGAGAATGGAACTCTAACCAGAATCCTCCCTACAGCTACTGGATCTACCATTTGTATGCCAACATGACGTCCCTCAACAACTGGCGTAAGAGTCGCGGTTTTAACACCTTTGTGCTTCGTCCACACTGTGGTGAAGCTGGCGATAGCGAGCACTTGGCGGCTGCCGCTCTTTGCTGCCACAGCATCAGCCATGGCTTGCTGCTTCGCAAGGTGCCCATTCTCCAATATATGTTTTATCTTGATCAAATCGGCATTGCCATGTCTCCTCTCAGCAACAATGCCCTGTTCTTGGCCTATGAAAGAAACCCTTTCCACCAATACTTCCGCCGCGGCTTGAATGTGTCTCTCTCGACCGACGACCCTCTGCAGTTTGCCTTCACCAAGGAGCCCCTTATTGAGGAATACGCCGTTGCAGCGCAGATCTACAAGCTCACTCCCGTTGATATGTGCGAGCTGGCAAAGAACTCTGTTAAGCAAAGTGGCTATGAGGCTTCTATCAAGCAGCAGTGGCTGGGCCCCGATTTCTCCAAGCCTGGGAGTGAGGGCAACATCATGGCCAAGACCAACGTACCGAACCAGCGCGAGGAGTTCAGGTACCAGACTCTTATCCAAGAAAAGAGAGTGTAAGTTTTGGATCCATCTTCGCTATTTGGACCGGATAAACCCCACCCCCGCCTCCGACCTCTTCATTTGACTATTCCTCGGTTGCCATTGCTAATATGTCTACAGACTCCAACAGTACATATCATTCACGAATAAGGAAGCCAAACCAGCCGCCATTGTTCCCCAGATACCAGCCTCTATTCCCCCCGTAGACCCGACGACAGCCGAACCGACTATATTTCCCGGCCTTGAGAGCAGAGGGGCTCGTGGCACCAGTGTTAAGGGCACTGATGACGCAGGTCAACCCAGCGCACCCGGGTCTTGAAAGGGAATGCCGCCGGGTCTCTTTTACGACACCACCGTGCTTCAGTAGGAGGTTTATAGCTAGGCCATAGAAAAGTCCGAAAAGAAAAAGTCACGAGATGTCTGTCTAGTTATTCTTGAACAAACCCAATGGCTAATGTCCAGAACCGTGACCTACCTAAACACCTAAACTAGCCTTGAGCCTTGAGGGTCTGGTGGTGGGTTGCACTGGGGGCTGCCGTAACCCTAACCACTATGGGGCTGCCAAACGGCCCGTCGAGTCTGTGCTGTGGCTGGGCATAAAGGGGCTATAGATTAACTGAGCAAGCCATGACGGCATCGCCCATCCAATAACGACTACCTTAGTTCTGATAGCGGACATTTCTCTGGTGCACTCTCCCCTAGAGTTTTTAGCTCGTATTGAGCGAATTGCCAGGTAACATGCTAGTAGTCGCATAATAGCTGTGACAGTGGCTAGTCTTGTTTGTTGTTGGATATTTAGCTAGTTCTATAGTGCTATTTCTCAGTATTTCTTGGATTTTTTTGGTTGCCTCTGGCGTCGGTCGGTCTCTCAGCTCTTTTTCGCACCCGTGATTCCAGCTTTTTACTTTTTGCGTTATCTGAACGTGAACCACTGGCACAACAATTGCTGCTGCCGCTTTGTTGCTACGCATCTAGAACGGTCGTGCTTGTGTGATCAGCAGCAATTTTGAGCTGGCCTGCTGCGTTTTTCGCTCTTTTTTGTCCAGAATTTTTGGGTGCTGCGGTTTTTGCTTCCTGTTTTCCCGCTACTTCCTAATTTCGTCAAGCCAAAAGGTACATAATATAAGTAGACGGGCAGCTGGGCATGCGCACGCAACGCCGCTCCTGTTCTTGCTCTTACTTTTTGCCTGTCCCCCCCCCCCCCGCCTCTCGTGTAGACGCTGCTTCATTACGCCTCGCCCATCTAACAATCATCCATCTTGTCTGTCACGAACAGCACAGACTCTTTTATTAGTTTTAGCACCTGCCATTAGCTAGCGCTACTGGACCTCTTCTACTACTACTCGCGACATTTCATCCATTATCTCCCCCCCTCCTCCCCAAAAATCCAATACGACATCAGCCCAGCCAGCTACGCGCATCACTTCGAAAGAAAAAAAAAAGAAGAAAAAAACCGACGGTGCAATTGAAAACCTTGGGGGATATTCTCGTTTATGTCTACAATCTCGATTTATAATTAACTTTATCCTTTTTCCCCTTTCGCCACGAGCAGCGGCTTTCTCGCTTTCTTTCCGGCTTCAAGGCGGCTCGCATACTGCTGAAACAAGATATGGGTTTCCTGGGTGTGTGTCGGGCCGTGTATGACTATGTTCCTCAGGCAGAGGGGGAACTAGCCATTACACAGGGCGATTTTTTGTTCATTCTCGACAACACCGGCGATGACGGCTGGTGGAAGGCCAAGAAGAAGGCTAGCGGCGATGATGAAGACGAACCAACTGGCTTAATTCCTAACAACTATGTTGAAGATGTACGTACTTGCCCTTCTCCAGGCTACTAGCCCGGCCAACTTCTCCGACCCGCCTCTCAACCCCCTTAAGCCTCTCAATCGTCTCTAACAATCTCTCTGTCTCTAGGCCCCATCGATCTCTGAGGCCCAGGCCCTCTATGAATATACCCGCCAAACTGACGAAGAACTCTCCTTTCCCGAAGATGCAAAGCTCCAGGTTTATGATACTTCCGACCCCGACTGGATCTTGGTTGGCTTTGAAAACGAGTTCGGCTTTGCACCCTCCAACTACATAGAGCTTTCGGCTTCCGGGGCTTCTCCTCCTGCTGCTGCTCCTGCTCCTGTGCCCCCTGCTTTGCCGTCTAGAACGCAACTCGATCCTCCTGCAATCGACCCCCAACCAAATCATGTCACGGCAGCGCCGGAACCTGAAGTGCCAGCCGCTACTTCCGCCGCTGCTGCCATTGCAAGCGCCATGCAAGCCCGGAAAGTGATTGAGCCGCCGGTCGCTACCTCGTCCCCACCCCCTCAACTTCCTGCGCGTCATGTGGCATTTTCTCGCACTGTTGACGACATAGAAGACGAGCCGCAGAGCCCTTCTCTTCCTAGTCGCCCCACGCCCTCAAAAGTCAACCTTCGCAAGCCGCCATCATTCCGCACCTCGTCTCCTGGTATGGCGTCTCCTCTTTCGCCTGTTTCCATCAACGACGACACTGCCATGTCTGCAAACCACGACAACAAGCCTGTCGTCAAGGTCGAAGGTGGCTATCATCTCTACAATGTGAACGAGATGGTTTCCGTCATGGGGAAGCGGAAAAAGATGCCGACCACCCTAGGAATTAACCTGCTAACTGGAATCATAATGATTGCTCCGGAGAAGTCAACAGATGGCTCGACGCAAGAGTGGACTGCGGATAAGATGACGCATTACTCCCGAGAAGGCAAGCATATCTTCCTGGAAATGGTGCGCCCCACAAAGAGCGTTGACTTCCATGCCGGCGCCAAGGACACGGCAGAAGAGATTGTCAGCGCTCTGGGTGAGATGGCCGGCGCAATGAAGGCTAATGGCCTTCGCGAGGTCATCATGGCTGCTACCTCCAACTCCCAGAAGCTAGGTGTTGTTCTGTATGACTTCATGGCCCAGGGTGACGACGAAGTCACTGTGGCCGAGGGCGACGAGGTCATCATTATGGATGACCACAAGAGTGCTGATTGGTGGCACGTGCGGCGCTTGAGGAACAACATGGAAGGTGTTGTTCCAAGTAGCTACATTGAGATCACCGGTACCATGACCCCCCCCGAAAGCCACAGCGGATTGAACGCTGGTCGGGGCACAGCTGCGCAAAACCGCGCTGAGGAAATCCGTCTTACGAAAGAGGCTGTAAAAGCATCAAAACGTGCAGATGAACAGCAGGTAGGCCTGGGAATACCCCTCCCACAACGCTCTAGTAGCCTTAATGCATCGGAGCATGATAATAATTTTTGGGTCCAACAGAACAACCGGCACTCGGAGAATGGACATCGAAATGGCGCGAATGACTCAAGCAAGAAATCTAGTACGTTACTTCTAATATTGCGGATAATGGCGCTCCCTTCTCTAAAACGCGCAAGCTTGTTGCTGACTTCTGTGTTATAATAGAGCCCGATGCTTCTCGTGTTCGTACGTGGACTGATCGCTCCAAGTCCTTCACTGTCGACGCTCAATTCATCGGAATTAAGGACGGCAAGTTGAATCTCCACAAGTTGAATGGCGTCAAGATTGCAGTTCCCATTATCAAGATGTCAGTCGAGGATCTTGAGTATGTCGAAAGCATTACCGGCCTTAATCTGGTTCCTTCTGGGGCTCGCGCCGCTGCTAAGACCGCGAGACAGCAGTCTACGTCTAGTACGTCCGGGGCTGTTGTTCAAAAGCAAAAGCCTGAGCATGACTGGTTCCAGTTCTTCCTGGACTGCGACATCGCTGTAGGCCTTTGCGAGCGCTACTCCCAAGCATTTGTCAAGGATTCCATGGATGAAAGCGTGCTTCCTGATGTGACATCGTCTGTTTTGCGTAATATTGGCATGAGAGAAGGTGATATTATCAAGGTTATGCGCAAGCTCGACGCGAAATACAACCGCACTAGCAAGCCGGAGACTGCTGCTGATGGCGACCCGAACGACCAGGGCGGACTGTTTACGACATCTGGCGGTGCTCTCCGAACTAAGCGTAGCCGGCCTGCCCCGTCTAATGTAGCTAATGGCAAGGTCGATCTCGATGCCTTCTCTAAGAGTGGAGAAAACGGGTCTATTTCGCCCGCTACCAGTGGCAAGTCCCCCGCTGGCGGTGGCTTTGACGACGATGCCTGGGCGGTTCGCGACCAGCCCGCTGCCACCACCCCTACTCCTACTGGGGCGACGACTACGAAAACTGAGACGGCTACTACTGCTGCACCTGCTGCCTCGAGCACTGCCTCTGCCCCTGCATCCGGCCTTGTTGGCTCTATAAAGGAGCTCTCTCTTTTGGCAACGCCCCTCGAGCCCACAAAGGCTCCGACTCCCGAGATTTCCGCTCCCGGTGCTTCTAGTACTACTGGTGCCGTACAGCCCCAGGCTACCGGGGCCACTCCTTCGTTCTTCACAGCCATGCAACAGAACTCTGTCACAGGTGTTTCCGGCTCACTTGTGCCCCCGCCTACGTCTCGTCCGCTATCAGCCCCACAAACTGCTGGGCTGTCGGCCTTCCCTTCTCCCGCTCCTGTGCTATCGCACATGACTGGTGTGCAGGGCCAGGTCGCTCCCCTGGGTCAAAGCCTGAACGATATCCAGCAGGCCCGTCTACAGCAGCAATATCTGCAACAAATGCAACAACAGATGCAGCAACAACAGCTCCTGCAAGCCCAGATGAAGCCCATGGGTGTTCCTGGCCAAACCCCTATGCTCTCCTTCCCCACGGGCATGCAAAACCCCGTATTCATGCAGCCTGCTGTCACTGGCATGGCCGCAATGCCACAGCAGATGCCGATGCAGACGGGTTTTGCCGCCATGCAACCACAAATGACCTCTATGCCGTCGCAGAGCTCACCCTTCCAGAGTAACCCGGGATTTAATATTCCCCCTCAACAGGGTCCTTTCTTAACTGCACGCCCTGGCCTTCTCCCTACGCCACTCGAGCCTCAACGCACCGGCTTGCAGCCGTCTACCCAGCAACAGAATCCTGGGCCGGGTCTTCAAGTCCCGGGCCCGGCTGCTGCACCTTTGGCTCCCCAGCCTACAGGGCCCGCCCCCCCGGTCCGCTTTGGTGTCACTGCTGCACAAAAGCTGACTCCCCAGCCAACTGGGCGTAAGGCCAACCTATCTCATGCTAGTAAGTCTACTATAACTATTATGTGTCCATGCGTACTGAACCCTCCCGTGTACTGACATGATTTCTGGTAGCTCCGGATAATCCGTTTGGGTTCTAGTTCCTGTCCCGTCTTTTTCGGCCATAATCTCCATAGCTCTCTCTTTTCTTCTTTTTCTTCCTTCTTTCCTGCGTCCATTCCTTTTTAATCCATGAAACCTTTACATTTAGGCCCTGTTTTGATTTGTCTGCTGATGTTTGATGGCCCTGTTAGTCGCGCTCACCGCCATTTGTGGTTTTAGGCTGGGAGGAGGGGGAACGCGGATTTTTAAACCTGAACATTATGCGGCTCTATAGTTTCATTGATCGGCTCTACTGGCATTTGTCCGTTGAGGAACAATTGTCAGAGGCAACGCAAATGCGCCGTTATACCATACTCATGAGGAGCTTTAGGTAAAACACTGCCGTTTTGCCGCGCACTGGACCTGGACCTGGGCCTGGAATATTTTTAATTGCATATCAACGTGGGTTGACTGAATTCGCCTGTACAGAACGTCTGATCAAACTGCATTATAATCGATATAGGTTGCTGTGCATTGATGCAGAAGGTCCCATGGGGTCGGTCATATTTCTTTTCGCGGTGCTAGACTAGTAAAGCATGCAGGAGTCGTGCTCTTAGAGCGACTTGAAGCTCAAGCATGACTCTTTCGCTACTTCCGAGCCTATCGCCCTCCCTCCCTGTGCTGATGAGTTGAATGGAGCATCCAGGGGAGATATCCGTATTTCTTGGGTCAGCATTAGACGAGACTCCTGTCCCGCATTATGGTAAACTCTCAAGTGAGATGCTACGTGACGACGTCCATTGTCAAGTAGGTAGGTAGTTAGGGGTGGGGGCTTAATCGGCGGAGACAGATTTCGGGCTGAGAAATTTCTGGAAAGCTGGGCGACCAGCGTCTCGACTACTAAGTGTGTGTTCAATGTCAAAGATGGCTCGCTTTTGAGCCCGGGTTGGCGGTATTCCGTCTATCATACGCCTGCTGGCTGTATCTTCGTTGCGTATTCAAGCTACCAATATGGTTGCTAGGCCCGGATAGCTAGGTGTTGTTTCGCTACTTGTTTGTCCAAGCCGTGTGGTATTCTGTGTTGTTGAATATGGTAACGAAGAGGTTTACGAGATCGTGGATGTCTGTCTACACGGACGTAACCGTTCAAAACAGTAGGGGCGTGCAAGGCTCTGCTGGGAGCATGGAGTTTGAGGCTTATGGGCAGGGGCAGGCTATTCGAAGATGAAAGGGGTCAAGTATCTGGCTGTTGTACTGTATGTAAGCACCTACAGCAGAAACAAGGGCGAGGGACATAGTCTATATCCACACACGACGCCGCCTCCTCGCAACAACAAGCGCAGCTCGGGAGAGGCAGAAAGAAATGGAGGATCAGGCGTGTAGTGTAGATAGGATGACAGGGAGATGGGATGATGAGCATGACTTGTTGTGAAAGACATCCCGAAGGGGTCTAAGAGATTTGACAGGCCATTTCTCCGAGAAAGCAAGGGCAGCTCGGAGTTGGGGCACTGGCTTGCCGAGCAGAGGGTGAAAGCTGTACTCTATCAACCAGATCGTTGGTCTGAGTAGATCACGATACTTCACATTTGAGGTGGCACAAGCTAAAACACAGGGTAAGCAACCCTGAAGCCCATTCGGGATGACTAAGTAGGTGTAGGCAGACAGCACGTGACTGTGGGACCCGGTAAGCAGGCTGCAAGCAGTTCTACAATATAACCCTATCTTTGGGTAACGTGCAACGGAAAAGCCTCATTCTAAAGCCAGAGGAGCGCCTCAAGTCGACGCACATCTACACAAGCTTTACGATAAAACAATCGACGCGCTTAATAAGGCCAGCCATTACCTTTCAGGGTGGAAGATACATATAACTGGCACGACGAACTGTGTTTTGTACCGCATCCATCTGCTATTCTAAGCATAGTGTCGCGTGAGCACCCACACCATATTTGCCGTTTCTGCGGTCTTTGAGCCCTGCGGAGTTTCCATGGAACGATGGGTCTGTGGATCTTGCTGACGATAATGACACTGTTGACAATATAGAATACTCGATTCTCGTGGGGCTACGCATTGAATTGGGGGTTCTCAGAGCTTGGAGCTCAACTCGTGCTATAGCACACCTGGTAACCGCAATTCTGGGTCAGCAGCCTCAAATGCCATGATACGTATCAAAGGGACTTGAGATCGAAGGGTGTCGAATGTACGTACTCGGGCGATGCACGAGTCGTCGGATACCCGCAGATTTGGCTAATTTTGATCAGAGCTGCCGGGAATCTGTGGATGAGTATCTCGGCCAAGTCCGCTTTCAGGATGCGGATAGCCCCTTCTTCATCGAACACTAGCCGATGTTCCGAGATGGGATGGAGTCCTGGTCATTGGGAGCAGGGATTATTCTTGTCGGAGCTGACCCTAGTTTTGTCTTCACTTTCTAGATGTGACGCTTTGTTGATTCGACAATCCCTAGCCTAGGCTAAGGCATTGGAGCAACATCATGCTTCTCAGCTTTATCCTGTCAAGCTTCGGATGTCTCCCCAAAACGACGAGTAGAGTATCAAGCACGAGCGACTTGCTTGTTTGACCACCATGCAGCATGAGAAGTATGCCCTTTCCAGGGGTTCAAGGCGTGATACGTCGTATGTCTGAAAAATACCATATCTTGCTGGAAAGGTACAGAATACGTGTTAGTTTAATTGTCTTAGAATTGGCCAACATCAGAAAGCCGAGATTTGCAAGTAACAATGGAATCCAAGTATGGAAGGACTTGGCTTTTGCTAGCAGATCGCGACGGACTCTGTGGGCGGAAAGCTTCGGTCTTCATGTCTCGTCCTGTGAGACAGGTCCTACAGGGCCAAGGTAGAGGCGCCTCAAAAACTAGGGCATGCTAGGATAGAGCCCTGAAAACGTAGCCTTGCAGGCCCTAGAGAATCCTCAAAGCGCAGATAAGAAGTATCCTGTCGTGTCTGTTTTGAGCCCCCTAGGAATCTCACAATAGCATCTGGCACTGGTGGGAGATAAGACTATGGCGATCTCGGATCCTCCGTTCTCCGCTGATTATGGGAAAAGGTGTGTACTACAGTATTTGCCGCGTCCGAGCAACAGCGTTGGTGACAGCGAGCAACTGGTAAGCAGTCTTCTGGTTTGTCGTATTATCAGTATCTCCTAATCTCTTTGAGAATGTCAAGTCATGCCCCCCCCCGGCTGCTGTTCTCCCGGGGAGTGCTAGTAGCAGAAACGGGCCGCTCCTAAGCGGGTTTCTGGATAGATGCATGGCGATAGATTGGGTGAAGTGACAATGTAACCTTGCTCGCAAAATCGAACTGACTGGGCTTTCATTAGTTTTTCGCTCCAAATAGGGGGAACCCCGGCCCGGTATATGACACTGGGCAGAGTCACGCGCTCCTGATACGGCCTTTGCGGGGGTCTCGTATGATAGGATACTATGTCTGACGGCCAGCATTGTATCCACCATGGAGTCCCGTGGCTCGGCGCGGAAGAATGTCGTCCCGGGTCCTTATAGCTGGCTCGTACCAGTATCCATCTACGTGATATCAGATGCTCCCGCGCTCGAGATAGAGCCTCGGTACCGCTTAACAAACGGACATCGTCACTAGACTCACAGTCCTCATGTCTGTGGGCCTAAGCGTGTTATGGACATATTGGTGCTGGACTGCGTCATGTCCCCAACATCCAATACAACGATCCTATCAGTCGGGCGTTGATAGCCAACAACCAATACCGTGTATATGCATGGCCTTCACGTGACTGGTAGACTGGGCGGGTAGCAAGTCTTGCGCGTCATTGTTGTCAAATGGCAATTCGTATTTCCTCCGTTTCTTCTTTGTCTTCTGCTCTATATCGTGATCCTCCTTTGCTACTTTCTTGATTGTCGCGAGCAGCGATCCAGGCTTGAAACACAGCCCTGAAACATTTTGTTTGTGACTTTGTCTACTCGTTTGCGTTTTCACCTCACCTTATTCCGGCAGCATATATTCTCCCAGTCTTGCTTGGCTAGAAGAAAAACTAGAACGACCTCTACTATGTCGCCCCCACGGCCATTCGTGGTCCTCTCTCTCGGTATGCTGATTGGAGTTTGGCAGGATAGAGCGCACGCTAACCTCTGCAGATGGCGGCGGGATCCGCGGACTGTCCAGTCTGCTGATTCTCGAAAAGATCATGGAGGGCATTAAAGAGTGCGAAGAGTTGTCGACGTCACCAAAGCCGTGTGAAAGGTTTGACCTCATTGGCGGCACCAGCACAGGAGGGTATGCATCTCGCTGTACACACAATGACGGACCCTTGGCTCACCGATTTCCTCGACAGAATCATTGCGATCATGCTTGGCCGACTGGGAATGACTGTTGATCAATGCATCCGCACGTACAAAAGGCTTGCGGAGACAGCGTTCACTCAAAAGCACGAAGTCGGTTGCCCAGAATCTTCCTCGTATGCCTTTTCAGCCGAGAACTTGGAGAACGCCATCAAGCAGGCAATACGCGAAAACTGCATTTTGCCAACGTGTGCAAGGCGACGGGACACGGGGCTATCCACAGCCGACGACTGTGAGCACCAAGATCTGCAGTTCTATGATGAATCATGTACCAAGACGTAAGTTCCCAGCACCTACACCAGAAGACTCAATCGGCATCTAACGTTCGACCTTCATCCTTAGTGTTGCGCTAGCCATAACTAAGGAAAACATTGAAACGTTGCCAACACTGTTCAAGACGTATGTCAAAACAGCTGGTCTGTCCAAGTGCAAGATCTGGGAGGTAGCTAGAGCCACATCTGCATCTAGCACCTTGTTCAAGCCGATGAAGCTCGGTAGAGACAAAATCGAGTTTATTGACGCAAGCTTTGGCCACAATAACCCATGTGAGAGCCTTATAGCAGAGGCCGAAAAGCTCTGCCGAGGCCAGCAGATGCTGATTCTCAGTATCGGCACAGGTCATGGTGATGTCGTCGAAATAGGCAAAACGCAAAATTCCGTCAACAAGGCACTGAAGGAGATGTCGACAACCTCTAAAGCCGCCGCGTTGCGCCTGATGGAAAAGTACGGCGGCACTGGGAGATATCATCGGTTTGATGTTGAGAATGGCCTGAGGGAGGTCTCTGCATCAGATTGGGAGCAAGCAAGCAGAATATCGTCGCACACCACCAACTACGTCCGAGAACACGAAGCGGATATCAATAGTTTTGTTTCGGCCATGAGCAACACCCGTCGAATCTCGGCACAGCCAACAAGGCTAGGCAATGGCCCGCACGCCACGAGAAAGCCCGGAGAACATGAAGGTGAGTAAGCAGACCAACCGTCCTAGTCGATTTCCCCCCACTGACAGTACTTGCATCTGTAGACTATTATAAGCCTGTTCACTACATCCCTTTCGATGAAAACTTTGATTTCGTTGGCCGTGAAGACGTTCTGTCGACGTTGAAGCAAAGACTCTTCACGCCAACTTGCTTCCAGAAGGTTGCACTTGTTGGTATTGGTGGCATAGGCAAGACCCAGATAGCCCTGACTCTGGGGTACTGGGTAAAGAGAACCAGGCCTGAATATTCTATCTTGTGGCTCACAGGGGCCAGCATGCCGGCATTCGATAGTGCCTGTAAGAAGCTGGTTGAAGAGTTGGAGATCAAGGAGCGTGTCAAGGCGCTTGGGATCAAGGTTTCCAACGACAAAGACCCAAGGGAACTGGTAAAGCTATACTTGGAGTCGAACAAACTCGGGAACTGGTTTCTGGTCCTTGACAATGTTGACGATAAAGAGGTCTTTGAGGGCTCGGCGGGAGACGGAATATGCCACTTTCTTCCACAGAGTGCCATGGGACGGATTCTCTTCACTACGCGATCTACCGAGATGGCCTGGCCAGCCGTGAAAGACTGTTCCAGGTTTGTTGAACTGAATGGCATGTCGCTTGATGACTCGCGAACTATCTTGAAGAAAAGCGTGCGAGACTTGCCGGGAGCCGATGACCAAGACTCGATAGATGATATTGCCAAAGAGCTCTGCTATCTGCCTTTAGCAATGGCCCAGGCTGCAGACTATATTTGCCGGAAATGCATCTCGCCCGGTGAATATCTCGACCTTTTGACGTCTACGAGGGCAGACAAAGTTCGATTGCTGAGAAAGAAGCACTTTGATAAAACTCACGACGAACCTTCACGGGGCGCTATGATGGCTACTTGGGTTATTACATTTGTCTATATCAAGAAAACATGCGCGTTGGCAGCGGCCCTGCTTGAGTTCATGTCACAGATCGAAGCAAAAGCAATTCCCCGATCACTCTTTCCAAAGTCCAAGACAAAGGAAGAAATGACCGATGCCATCGGCATGCTGGAGGCATATGGCTTCCTTCGCAGGCAGAAGGACCGCGATGTTTTCGATATGCACAGCTTGGTGCATCTAACAGCAACTCTGTGGTTCGAAAAATCGGGGAATTGCGAGAAACGAACGTCAGATGTGTTGAAGCATATCATTTCAGTGTTCCCGACGTACAAGTGGGAGAACAGACATCTTTGCCGAGCATACTTGCCTCACGCACGCCGGGTTTTTGAAACGGCTAGGGACACCTCCTTGCCGGCCTGTGAGCTGGCATTCTCGATGGGTCAGTTTTTGCGAAGGGATGGTAGATGTCAAGAGTCCATCAAGTTGTTCGAGCACATATTGGCCACGAGACGAGCGGCTTCATCTGGTAACGATTCTTTCAATCTATCATGTCAACATGAGCTTGCGGGAGCATACACTGATGACAACCAGGTCGTGAAGGCCATCGAGATGTTTCGGTATGTAGTCGCGACGGAGGAGGAAAATCTATCGGATGATAGCCCTGATCTACTAAGTTCGAGACATGAGCTTGCAAGAGCATATCTTCGCAACAGACAAGTCCAGGAGGCCCTCTCACTGCTTGAAGATGTGGTCACGAGAAAAGCAAAGACCCTGGCGGTTGACCATCACGAGCGTTTGGTGTCGGAGCATCTCCTTGCAGGAGCATATATTGAGGACAACCAAGTCGAGAAGGCAATCTCGCTGCTCAAGCATGTGGTCGCAACAAGACGTAAGACTCTAGCGGACGATCATCCTGATGTCCTGGGTTCGAGACATGAGCTTGGACGAGCATATCTTCGCGGCAGCCAAGTCCAGCAGGCCATCACGCTGCTTGAGCATGTAGTCGCAACAAGAGAGATGGGTCTCGCAACTGATGATCCTAATCTTCTGGCATCTCAGCATCAGCTTGCAAGGGCATATCTTGACGACAATCAGATTGAGAAGGCCGTTTTACTGTATGAGCATGTAGTTGCAACGGAGGAGAAGGCTCTAGCAGCCGATGACCCAAACCGCCTGGTATCTCGGCACGAGCTTGCGAGAGCATATCTTCGCGACAGCCAAATTGAGAAGGCCATCTTGATGTTCGAGAATGTAGTCGCGACAGCAGAGAAGACTCTAGAAGTTAACAATCCTAGTCTTGTAACGTTTCAGCATCACCTTGCAAGGGCATATCTCGACGATAGCCAGGCCAAGAAAGCCGTATCAATGTTCAAGCACGTAGTCGCGAGAAAGAAGGAGACTCTGGGAAGTGATGATCCTAGTCTCCTGACTTCTCAGCATTACCTGGCAAGGGCATATCTTGACAGCAACAACGTCAACAAGGCTATCTCGATGCTGGAGTATGTAGTCGCAACAAGAGAGAAGACTCTGGAAGTTGATGATCCGGATCGCCTGGTATCTCAACATGAACTTGCAAAAGCATATCTTGCCGACAACCAAGTCGAGAAGGCCATCACAATGTTCAAGCATATAGTAGCAACAGAAGAAAAGGCTCTAGAGATAGATGACCCCAGTCTTCTTACTTCTCAGCATTGCCTTGCAGGGGCATATCTTGACGACAACCAAGTTGAGAAGGCCATCTCGTTGTTTGAGCATGTGGTCAGGGCAAGAGAGAATGCTCTAACAGTTGCTGACCCATATCTTCTGCTATCTCAGCATGAGCTCTCACGAGCATATCTTGACGGCAACCAAGTCGAGAAGGGAATCTCATTGCTTGAACATGTAGTCGCGACAAGAGAGAAGACGCTGGCGGTTGATGATCCGGACCGCCTGGTATCTCAGCATGAGCTTGGAACGGCATATCTTGACGACGACCAAGTCGACAAGGCCGTCTCATTGCTCGAGCATGTAGTCGCGACAAGAAAGAAGACCCTGGAGGTTGATGATCCAGGGCGTCTGGTGTCTGAGCATGAGCTTGCGGAGGCGTACTTGGCTGACAACCAAGTTGAGAAGGCCATCTCAATATTCAAGCATGTAGTCACGACAAAGGAGAAGACTCTAGAAGCTGATCATCCTGGTCTCCTAAACTCTCAACATCACCTTGCAAGGGCATATCTTGACGACAACCAAGTTGAAAAGGCCATCTCACTGCTTGGACATGTCGTCGCGACAAGAGAGAAGACTCTAGCAGTCGGGGATCCCAGTCGTCTGACGTCTCAGCATGAGCTTGCAGGGGCCTATCTCGACGACGACCAAGTCGAGAAGGCCATCTCATTGTTCGAGCACGTAGTTGCGACCAGAAAGAAGACGCTGGCAGTTGATGATCCGGATCGCCTGGTATCTCAGCACGAGCTTGCAAGAGCATATCTTCGTGACAGCCAAGTCGAGAAGGCTATCGCAGTGCTTGAGCATGTGGTTACGACAAGAGACCAGACCCTAGCGGCTGATCACCCTGACCTCCTGAGTTCTCAACATGAGCTTGCAGAGGCATATCTTGACCATAACCAACTCGAGAAGGCCATCTCACTGCTTGAACGAGTAGTCTCGACAAAAGAGAAGACTCTAGACATTGATGACCCTAGTCGGCTGACTTCCCAGTACTATCTCGCAAGAGCATATCTTGACGACCACCGTGTCAAGGTAGCTATCGCAATGTTCAAGCATGTAGTGGTGACCAGAGAGAAGACTCTGGAAGTTGAAGATCCGGATCGCCTGGCATCTCAGCATGAGCTTGCAAGGGCATATCTTCACGGCAACCAAGTTAAGAAGGCCATCTCAATATTCAAGCATGTAGTCGCAACAAGAGAGAAGACTCTAGAAGTTGATGATGCGGACTGCCTGGTATCTCAACATGAGCTTGCAAGGGCATATCTTGTCGACAACCAAGTAGAAAAGGCCATCACAATGTTCAAGCATATAGTCGCAACGGAAGAAAAGGCTCTAGCAGAGGATGACCCCAATCGCCTGGTATCTCAGAATCTACTAGCAGGGGCATATCTGGACGACAACCAAGTCGAGAAGGCCATCTCATTGTTCGAGCATGTAGTCGCGACAAGAAAGAAGACGCTGGCAGTTGATGATCCGGATCGCCTGGTATCTCAGCACGAGCTTGCAAGAGCATATCTTCGTGACAGCCAAGTCGAGAAGGCTATCGCAGTGCTTGAGCATGTGGTTACGACAAGAGACCAGACCCTAGCGGCTGATCACCCTGACCTCCTGAGTTCTCAACATGAGCTTGCAGAGGCATATCTTGACCATAACCAACTCGAGAAGGCCATCTCACTCCTTGAACATGTGGTCACGACAAGAGATAAGGCTCTTGGGGTTGATGACCCTGATCTTCTTAATTCCCGACATGAGCTTGCCAGGGCATATCTTGACGATAAGCAAGTCGAGAAGGCCATTCCACTGCTTCAACATGTGGTCGCGGCAAGAGATAAGACGCTGACGGTTGATGATCCAGATCGCCTGGCATCTCAGCACGAACTTGCAAGGGCATATCTTTACGACGACCAAGTCGATGAGTCCATCTCCATATTCAAGCATGTAGCCTCAACAAGAAAGACGGCTCTAACCATTGACGACCCGGCTCGCCTGGCATCTGAGTATTACCTTGCAAGGGCATACCTGGACGACAACCAAGTTGGGAAGGCCATCTCATTGTTCGAGCATGTAGTTGCGACTGCAGAGAAGACTCTAGAAGCTGATCATCCTAGACTCCTAGACTCCCAGCATTACTTTGCAAGGGCATATCTCGATGGCAACCAAGTCGAGAAGGCCATCCCAATGCTCGAGCACGTCGTCACGACAAAAGAAAAGACTCTAGGCAGTGATGATTCTGGTCTTCTGACCTCTCAGCATTACCTTGCAAGGGCATATCTGGACGACAACCAAGTCGAGAAGGCCATCTCATTGTTCGAGCACGTAGTCGCGACACGAAAGAAGACGCTGGCAGTTGATGACCCGGATCGCCTGGTATCTCAACATGAGCTCGCAAGAGCATATCTTGGCGACAAACAAGTCAACATGGCCATCTCATTGTTCAAGCGTGTGGTCGTGGCAAGACAGAAGTCTCTAGCAACTGATCATCCTGATCTCCTAAGCTCTCAACATGAGCTTGCAAGGGCATACTTCTGCGACGGTCGTATCAAGACGGCCATCTCACTGCTTGAGCATGTGGTCGTGAAAAAGGAGAAGGCCCTAGCAGCGGATGACCCCAATCGCCTGGTATCTCAGCATCTACTTGCGGGAGCATATCTTGAGAACAACCAGGTCGAGAAGGGCATCTCATTGTTAGAGCAGGTTGTTGCAACAGAGGAGGCTCTGGCAGTTGATGATCCTCATCGCCTAGTATCTCAGCATGAGCTTGCGAGGGCATATCTTGACAGCAACCAAGTCGAGAAAGCCATCTTGTGGTTTGAGCATGTAGTGGCGACAGAGGAGAAGGCTATAGAAGTGGACCATCTTGATCGCCTCGTATCTCAACATGAGCTTGCAAGAGCATACCATCGCCACGGCAAGGTCAAGGAAGCCATCTCGTTGTTTAAGCGTGTGGTCGCGTCAAGACAGGAGGCTTTGGCGGATGATCATCCCGATTTCCTGACTTCCCAACATGAGCTTGCAAGAGCATATCTTGACGGCAACCAGGTCAGGAAGGCGATTTCATTGCTTGAGAATGTGGTCAAGACAAGAGAAAAGACTCTGGCGGTTAGTCACCCCAGTCGTCTCTCTTCTCAACATGAGCTTGCAAGGGCATATCTTCGCGACAGCCAAGTCGAGAAGGCCACCTCATTGCTTGAGAATGTGGTTACGACAAAAGAGGAGACTCTAGAGGCGGGCCATCCTCAAGTTATATCATCGCAAGAGTTACTTGCCAAGGCGTACCTCACTCGTGCTTAGAGGGTAACATCGTATCCTCGGCTCCCAGTTAGATAAAAACACAAAGCTCTTGGAGCTCAGCATCGTTCGCTCCTTTTATTAGACTGCAATCTCATGTCGCAAGCAGCGGCCTCAACAGTCCAGCTACTATTCAGGAGCGTTCCCACAAGGGAATGACTCGAACATTCTTCCAGCCCGGAGATGCCCGTGGCAAAGAAGTGAGCCAGCAGGAGAGCTTCTTCGGCATGTACGCCTCAATGTAGGCCGCTGCAGTCTTGTTCCTCCGACAGCATGTCTTCATCTTTTTGAATTCTGTATTTCTACTGTATGGATTGGCCAGTACGGAGGACCGACTGACTAGTGATGGGCTCATTGCTCGATCACACAGAAGCCGGCACTTGTAATGCAGTCCCGACCTTTACTTGATCCTGTGTACACACATGAGGTGTTCTTCGTAAAGCCCACAAGCTCACATGCCTTTACCGTTATCATCATCGACTTAGGATTCATGGCCCAAGACGTACACCTTTTACCTTCCACCGCAATGGTCCTATCTTTGCAAAGCCAGCCAGCGTTTGGCACTGTCATGTTGTAAATGGTGCGCTTATACTTGTGTCATTTCATGTCGGTGACGTATCTTGGCGCCAGGTCTCACTAGTCCGCCTCAGTCACAAGTAACGTATTCTATCAAAGGCCGTTTGCCAACGCGCAAGGTACATGCACTTCCTGGAAACATTCATAGCTTCTCCCCTAACGCCAAGCAGTGTTTTATCAGCTGTTGCCGTCAGCAGAGGATAGTGTGCCTCCGTCACCCAGCGCCTCACTACGTGACCGACATGTTGTCCTACAGACTTTCCAGTGCGCCACACACTTCCGTGCAAAACCCTCCAGCATAGCACTGGTCTCTATGTAGTACGATGCAATACTGAAGGCTGGGTAGTCGCGCAGTTTACCGCTGTTGCAGGCCAGTATCACCTTGCCAGCTGGTACCGAGACGGCAGCCTCTTAGGGGTCGGGCTATGGCCACGACTCATCGTGACCGGCCGGCAATGGCGCAGGCCTTATGCAAGAACCTGCCAGGCTGTTGTTGAAATATCTGGGGAAGAGAATAGTGGTCAGCTCCAATGGATCAATCACTGTGTCGTATTTTCATGCCATGTTCTGTCTTGAGAATGGACATTCTTGGTAGACTCGCTCACTTAGTGCACCTGCTCGTGTTTCACATTACGCTATAATCAGCTGCTTGAAGCTAATCGTGGAACTTGGACTCCGTCTCATCCGTTTGCTAAGTAACATACTTTCATGCCATCGTTCCAGTAACTATCTCAGCCCAACAGCCCAGGGCCTGCACACATTGTATATCCGATTTCGCCGTAGCAAGACTGCCGCCAAGGTGCGATATCATGGCTGACTGCTGGATATCAAAAACGCCTGGCTCGGCAGAGCCTCTACCATGCTTATGTCCGTTGGTAGTTTTCCCATTGTATGTCTATTATGACATAATACTCGACATTGATGCATTTCTTACTAATCTCCACGACAGCCGTGCCGTGGGCGGATGTGCCAGAAAGAATGTGACAAAGTTCTGCCAGACTCAAAGAACTGATTTTAAAGCCTTATTACTCAAGCACGGCGAGCATTGGTGCTCGGAGCTCTCAGGTAGTCATGCTTTGAGTACTTGAATGATAGATTGGAGTTACAATAGAACAAACGGTTCTGACTCTACACAATCTTTGGCTTAGACCATTGGCTGTCTCGCTGACACAACCTGACGGCCTTGGACTGCCTCGGGGCATCGTGATTGCCCACGTTGGGCACGAATTCCGTAGAGTCTAACCAGATTGATGCTGCCCATAGCCCTTGCCGTGCAAATACTCATGGCCATGCTCTGATGCGCGTCAAGAATCAATCAAATGACATCAGTTGGGCGCCTATCGCCATTTACATACATGCAGTTGCCAAGGCCTTCTCTCCCCAGAATCGCCAGGCCAATACATGGCCAGATCAGTCTTCGCGAGAACTGTAGAGCCGGGATCTCTGCCACCCCAAGAGGGCCTTGCTACTCACCCATCGCTCCCTTGTAGCAGGGTTTACGAGAACATGCCTTTCCGTCTGGAGATCACCAGTATAAATAAACAAGCTGTTGTCGCAAATATAATCAACTAAAATAATTCGTTTGCGCCGCACAGCCAGGAACAACAATATAAAACACGAAAACAAACCCATCTTCGCAACTTGGAACTATCTCGCACCACTATCATGAGCCCGACTGCCGCCGCTAACCGCTACTAACTTCTGACAAGTAGATATTGATACCCTGTAGAGGGATGGTGAAAACAATAATCACGAGCTAGATAATCACCATCACAGCCCCGCCTCATCCAGGAGGGCTCTCTCCTCTTCCACGCCGGTCTTCCGCCGTCGGATAGCCTCCTTTTCAGCCTGTATGGCGGTTGTGTATCCGGAGCCCGCCATTCCTTCCGCCGGGAGCTTCTTGACGGGCGTGAAGCGCTTGGCAACAGCCTGGATCATCTTGATAAACCAGTAGAAATTCAGGCTGTTGAGCGTGATGTTGGCGGCCAGATAGGCCAGTCCCAGCCAAACAGGAATCGCACTGGCCACAGTTGTAAATTGGTGTACGCTGGGCAGCTTGGATGGCTCAAGATAGGCGACGGCGGGCACGACATTAATCGATGCCCAGATGTCCTTCATAATCAGGTATGACTGGTACGTGCCAAAAACCAGGCGGCAGCTAAAGAAGGTAAAAATGAGCATAGCACCATTGTAGGCTTGCAGCTTAGAGCCAGTCATGTTGAGCTTGTCGAGGAACCAATGAATGTTGAGGAACGGGGTCGAGAGCTCCCAAAGGATGAAGATACACGCATAGTGGTTGACGAAGGGTCTCTGGACACACGGTTAGTTTGTGTTTTGTTTTGGCATAAAAAGGAGGGCAGACATAGAGGGCGCGACGAGAAACAGAAAAAAGAGGGCAACAAGGGAGACAGCGAGGGGGGAGAAGGACGAATCCATTTGGAAGAGAAGTTCGCTGCGGGGTTGGGCCACGTACAAAACCAAGACAGTACACTCCCAGGGCGCTGATGGCATGCGCCAGCGTCCCCAAGCCAAAGATGCGCAGGTTCATGCTAGTGATGACGAGATCCCACAAGAAGTAGCCGGCGGCCATGGCCTGGACCATGGCGTCAGCGCCAGTGTAAGCCCAGACACGGTGTTCCCAGTCGTTGTTCATGCGATCCAGATCAGTATACAGCACCCAAAGAGCAAGGATATTGATAACGATGCTCTGCAGCATCGACACCACATGGGCATCCCAGTTGAGCTGTCGGGCACGCGAAAGCTGGGGGTAATGGTCGGGGAAGAAAGCACGGGACAGAATTGGCGAAACGGGCCAGTAGATGACGGAGTAGAGCAGGGCGGAGCCCAAGACTTCGTGGATGTGCAGGGGCAAAGTCGGCAGGTTCAGAGCATCAGCAAGCGGCTGCACGGCTTCGGATAGCCATGGGATGGGCGCGATGGGAAAAGGGTCTTTCATGATGGCTATAGCGAGCGTGGGGATGACGACGACAGCAACAGAGGTGCTGGAGAGCGAGAGTATGGCAAGAGCATAAGCCGAGCGAGCAAGCCCAGCAAGCGGAGACGGCAGTAGGAGAGGGAGGGCTGTAGGGAGGCGTAATATAACGATGCTCGGGCGGGATCCGACAAGTTGAATAGCAAGACAGGAGCACGACGCACGCACGCACGCACGCACGCACGCACGCAACAAGCAAAGAATGAGAAGAGCAGACGCCGATGGCGACGTCAGTAGCGATGGCGATGGCGGTGGCGACAAACGAGGAGCAGGGAAGCCAGGTCGATAACTCGCCCGAAACTGTGTACAACGAGCCGGGGTTGCAGGACGAAGAAGCAGATGCGGAGAGGAGCAAAACGACAACACAGCACAGCACAACATCAATCTCCAAAGCTCTGGCCAAGCCCCCCTGAAGTTGGGCTACTTCAGCTAGCTAATTCATAGGTGTCCCCTGCTGCGCCATGCGCTGTTGGGGCCCGGCGACCGAACAGGCTCTCATGCTGGCTAAATGCATAAATGGATAGGCACCAAAGGAGGGTCGAGCCCCGTTAGGGGGCATACCATACCCCACCGGCTCCTGCAGTCCTACGGCGTGGCTCAAACTGCTGGGCGCAGCGTGCATCTCCATTCACCACCTCGCAGCAAAGCGACAGGCTGTATGAAGACAAACAAGCCTGTAATCCGGGCGGCTTATTCCTGCATGTATACGCGGTGAAATCGACAGTACTCGCCTCTACCCCATCTCTCTCCTGTTTTGTCTGCTTGGTCGGTCTGTTTCCCCGGCTCGCGTCTCATGGCATCTTCTCTGTATGATATTCTCGGCTTGGGCAATTCTCCGGATGACCACGTACGCCGCGAGTATCTGTCTTATCTGACTAGTCTTGGCATAGACGAGCTCCAGCACGTCGAACCTGAGCGCCTATCGCAGGCGTCCCATACCTCGCTATTGGCCATCCAGAACCTGTCCAAGCGCTCCCACAAAGCCATCATCGCCTCGGCAAATCACCATGCTACCCTATCTACTAGCCTTCCTGCCTTGGGGGCCAGTACAGCCCAACTAAAAGCCTGCATGCCACATTTAAATTCTCAGGCGTCGAGGTTCGCAGAGACCTACAGCAAGTCTAGCGATAATGAGACCCTTAGAAAGCGCCGCGAATCTCTGCTCCTGCACCGTAATATAGACCGCATCTCGGATCTCATGGAGCTGCCAGCTCTTATATCAGCAGCCGCGTCGGCCACGCCAGCAAACCACGCTGCGGCTCTGGATCTCAGTGCCCATATCCGTCGCATCCACATGCTGTATCCCAACTCCCCCTTGGTTTGCTCTATCTCCCGCCAAGCCGAAGAAGCAGTCGAGGACATCGCCGCCGGCCTCATAGGTTCGTTGAAGACGCCAACGCTAAAGCTTGCCGCGTCTCTCCGGGCTGTCGGCTATTTGCGGAGGATACTGGCCGATCTTTCAGGTGTTGCTCGCTTGCTAGGGAGGTCGGCGCCCACTCATGTGCGCTATCGCATGAATGAGCAGACCTTGGGAACGCTCTTCATCCTCTGCAGACTAGAGACACTGGTCACGACGCTTCATGCGCTCAGTCCGCTTCAAAAGCTTGCTGATGATGAAAAGGCTCGACAATTGTCCAACACAGCATCCAGCACGTGGTCTAGTGGCCAGCAAACGGAACGGTTTTTGAAGCGCTATATTGAGATATTCCGCGAGCAAAGCTTCGGCATTGTATCCATGTACAAGAGTTTGTTTACCGGCTCGGACGTTACCATGTCTCGAGATGCCGAGACCCTGGATCCCCTTGAGCCGAGCCCTGCTCCTCTATCTACGTTTGCCCTTCACCTGGTCGAAATCCTGCTTGACACACTGCGTGAATATCTTCCCTCCGTGAGCGACAGAGCATCCAGAGACAGCATCCTAACACAAGTGCTGTACTGCGCAGGCAGCTTAGGCCGCCTAGGCATAGACTTCAGCATTCTGCTAGCCGAGCTCGACGAAGCTGAATGGGTTGATGTTGTAAAACGCCACCGCCTTCTAGCCGGGCGTCTCGAGTCCGTGCTGGGCGACTTCAAGGCAGGGGCTGGCGGCACGGGCGGGCCAGCCTCGAGGAAGGTATCTATGTCATCCTAGCCTCAGAAGACGCTTTCCTATGTTGAAGGGCCTTGACGTTCCGGCTGGATAGGCATCGCGTGAATTGATGTTATTGGATCAAACAGGGAGTAAGTGAGCACTCCAAGTAGTAAATAGGGGGCTGTTAGAACACGAATCACTGAGAAGAGAAGAGAACTAAGGTCCGACTTAGCAGGAGGCCAGGAGTATTTCCTGCAAGAGAGCTTCTTCATACGTAGAAGCAACGCTACAATGATCTATTGGTAGAGGATGGCATACTCCAAGTGCGTAAGCATGTGACATTTCGGAGTACCAAGGATTTGATGGCTTCGTAAAGCAAGGGTTTGTACTTGACCAAGACCTTGCCACACCCCAACTTCGGTCCTGCTGTCCTTCTATTGTCTCCTTTACCTTGTACCATCACCACTTCATTGTCACTCAATATATTTGATCGAATCTGAAGCTCGCACATCATCCAAGGCAGATATAGTTGTTGTGATTAAGATTGCCATATACATCCTTCTTCCCAGCCATAGACCCAAACGATCTGCCAAAGTCAAATGGAACTCCTGCCTTTCCAAGTCGCGTGACAGCATCGGCAAATCTGCGGGATGTACCTGCGATTGAAGATGATGATGGCTTAGCCGAGCTGGCTGTCTCCCAGCTGTCCTCATTGTGTATAGCGGCTTCTACATCAGCTGTTAGGTCAGTGGCATGGGTAGATGAGACACTGGAATTGATGGCCGCGTTTCCCAACCTCCCCGAAGGTTATAGTCATGCACTGGCCTCATCCCTTGACACAAGGAAGCGTAGCGATAGTGGTGGTGATGGCAACCCTGGCACTCAGATACTTGCTTGCCGCTCCACCAAACATCAAGTTGATGACGGCCATGGACGGGAAGCGTCGGCTCCGCAGCAATCTGATCAAGCACTCAGCGACACTGCTAAAAATCACCATACTCCCGGAGACCATCAAGCTTGCGACTCGCCTTACTACTGTAGTCGCCAGAAACAAGAGAGAAAAGAAACAACAACAACGTAGAGACACAAAATAAGCACTCAAAATCAAATACTGAACGCCCCCCTTCCCTGCGTGCTAGCTCGTCCCCTGCCAAGTATACACTCGACATGCCCTCCGTTTAGGGTCTAGTTGTTGTGCTAGGTACTTGCACGACTTGTCTTCCC
>NETT01000139.1:20781-48541 GCA_003449175.1 Ceratocystis smalleyi | reverse complement strand
GCCCCCCCCCCCCCCACCCCCCTCTCTCTCCCCCACAGGACGCACTCGATTGTTCGCTTGTGTTTCTTCATATTTTACTTCCTGAAATGCTGCTGCGACTGGTCACTGACGGTTTTTCCTCTCTCTTTTACTGTAGATGAGGCCATGAAAGAGCTTGTTCTTCCACCGCTTCTTGAAGAGCCCCGCATTCTAGAAGATGCCGTTAACACCTGGTCTGTTGAAAACTGGCGTTCCATGTCCAAAAAAGAACATGGTCCAATCTTTCAAGCCGGCGGCTTTCCTTGGTACAACCCCTTCAGCTCCACCACTTTACTTGCACGCACCGCTAATGCCCTCTAATAAAGGCGAATCTTGCTTTTCCCCCATGGCAACAATGTCGATCACTGTTCCATCTACTTAGAACATGCCTTCCAGCCCCAAGACATCCCGCCAAATTGGAGCTGCTGTGTACAATTTGCACTAGTTCTCTGGAACCCTAAAGACCCATCCGTTTACCACGAACACAACGCCCACCATCGCTTTACCAAGGACGAAAGCGACTGGGGCTTTACTCGCTTTATTGAAATCAGAAAGCTTGTAAACCCTTCCTCCGACGCCCTGCGTCCTTTCCTTGAGGATGACACTACAAATATCACTGCCTACGTTCGTATCGTCGAGGACGAAACTGGTGTCTTATGGCATAATCTAAACAACTACGATTCCAAGGTCGAGACTGGCTTTGTTGGTCTGAAAAATCAAGGCGCTACTTGTTATTTGAATTCGCTTCTTCAGTCACTCTATGTTACTAATGCCTTCCGCAAGGTACATCCATGGCTTCCACCTTTTTACCATAATTTTACCCTAAATAACCTGCTAACTATTCCATTCTCGCGCTCCCCCCCTAGGCAATTTATGAAATTCCCACCGAAAATGACGAGGATATTCTCAACAGCGCATACACCCTCCAGCGTCTCTTCTACCAACTCCAAACATCAGATCAGGCTGTGAGCACGTTAGAGCTCACTAAATCCTTTGGTTGGGACACTAAGCAAGTATTCGAACAACAGGATGTCCAAGAGCTGTCGCGAAAACTCATGGAACGGATGGAGGAGAAAATGAAAGGTACCAAGGCGGAAAAGGTCCTTCCCGATATGTTTAGTGGCAAGATTAAAACATACATCAGCTGTATTAATGTCGACTACGAATCCAGTCGCATCGAGGACTTTTGGGATATCCAGCTTAACGTCAGCGGCAACAAGAACTTGGAGGAGAGCTTCAAGGATTACATCCAGGTTGAAAAGCTTGAAGGCGACAACCAGTATTATGCCGGCGAAGAGCACAAGCTTCAGGACGCCAAGAAGGGTGTTATTTTTACATCTTTCCCCGACGTACTACACCTCCAGCTCAAGCGTTTTGAGTACGACTTCGAGCGAGACGCTCTAATGAAGATCAACGACCGCCATGAATTCCCCGAGGAATTTGATGCTGCGCCTTATCTCTCGGAAGATGCCGAGAAAACAGACGAATCCTGGGAATACCAACTTCACGGCGTTCTTGTGCACAGCGGTGTCCTTGACGCCGGCCACTATTATGCCTTCCTGAAACCAAACAAAGACGGATGGTTCTACCGATTTGACGACGATAAGGTAGTCAAGTCAACTCTGCGGGATGTCCTCGAAGAAAACTATGGAGGCGCGCATCCTCTGCCTACAAACCGCCGTGGTCCTCTTATCAGAAAGCATCCTGTTATGCGTATGAACAGCGCATACATGCTGGTTTATATCCGCAAGTCGCGTCTCGACCGGGTTCTTTGCCCTGTTACGCAAGATGACATCCCCCAACATATCCGTAAGCAACAGTCAGCGTGCAAGACTCTCTTATACAATACCATACCTACTAACCCGCTATTTTGCAGAAACCCGCTACCAAGAAGAAGTCGAGCTTAAAGAAGCTCGCCGCAAGGAACGTGAAGAGGCTCATCTTTACATGACTATCAAGTATGCCACTCTCGAAACCTTTAAGAAGCATGATGGAATCGACCTAAGTGACTTTGACCTGTCCAAGAGTGAGAACCCAGGCGCTCCTAAAGTCAAGCGTGTTTTGCGTACTATGCCTTTGTCAGATCTCCGTGATGAGCTTTCAAAGGAAATGGGGGTTCCCAGCCACAAGATACGCATGTGGCAAATGGTCAACCGCCAGAACAAGACCATCAGACCCGACACTCCCATTATCGATCTTGACCAAACAGTAGACGAAGCATGGTCGCGGGCCGCCAGCCAACGCGAACAGTCTATGCGCCTGTTTGTCGAGGTTGCCGAGACCACCGGTGACAAGGACGAGTCCTCCTGGCCCAATTGCAACAGCCAAAATGGTGTTCTGGTGAAAGGCAGCGTTCTATTCTTGATGCTAAAATGCTTCGATGCCGCTTCCCAAACCCTCCGTGGCGTTGGCCACGTCTATATGGATAAGAGCAAAAAGCTGGAAGAGTTAATACCGCAAATCGGTAAAATCATGGGCTGGCCTGAGTCACTTCAGTCACCGGAGAAAGTTCTGATGTGGGAGGAAATTAAGCCCACCATGATTGAGCCGCTGAAGGTTAAATCAACATTTCAAAGTGCCGAGCTTGTTGATGGCGACATCATCTGCTTCCAACTTGCCCCTACTGCCAAACCTAGTAGCCAAGAGGAGCCTAGAAAGCCTAGCAACGAGCCCGGAAATGGATACTTGGACAAGTTTGAAACGGCCAACCAATACTATGACTTCCTGTGCAACAAGAGAACACTCCAATTTGTTCCCCATCCTACACGCTGCGATGAGTCGCAGTATCCCGATTTTAACTTGACCGTTAGCTCGAAGATCCCGTACGAAAAGCTAGCCGAACGGATAGGTCATCATCTCGGTGTGGCAGCAACACACTTGCGCTTGTGGACTATCAACCCAACAACTGGCAATCCTAAGGTTGTGATACGCCGCACCGGAAATACTACTCTTCAGAGTATCTTGATACCAAATAACTACGGGCATTTCAACGCCCCCCACCGCACAGATGCACTGTACTTTGAAGTGCTCGAAATATCTCTCGCAGAGATGGAAACCAAGAAGAGTGTCAGAACAGTGTGGCTGAGCGAGGGTGTGTCCAAGGAAGAGCCAGTAGATGTTTTGGTAAACAAGAGTGGCCTAGTCCAAGACCTTATCGATGCCTTGATCAAGAAGCTAAATCTCAAGTCGGAGGAGGAGGCCGGGCCTCTTCGCATCTACGAAGTCAACAATTTCAAGCTCTACCGAGAACTTGGCCGCGACGTCCAAGTCATGACGATGAATGAGTACACGACAGCATATGTCGAACGCATCCCCGAGGAGGAGGTTGGCCTGGCCGACGACAAAAAGCGTTATATCAACGCTTTCCATTTCCACGGCGAGCCATCTCGCGTGCACGGTGTCCCCTTCAAATTCCTGCTGATCCAGGCAAGTTTAAGAATGTGGCTTCGGAGGTAATAGCATGCAAACTTACTAACATGACACACTTGTTTAGGATGAGCCATTTGTCGAGACTAAGAAGCGACTAGAAAAACGCACAGGCTTCAAGGGCAAGTCATTTGAGAAGATCAAGTTTGCTATGGTTGAGCGTATTCGCTTTACAAGCCCTGTATACCTAAGTGACGGTAGGTTTCCAAGTCCAAAATTTCCTATACATTTGCTACCCAGAAGCTAACGGCTTGCCTATAGACGACGTCCTGTACAGCTTGGCATCAGTCGCCAAGGATGACTGTCTCGGCCTAGACCATCCAGATCGTTCTCGCATGCAGCGTGGTGGAGGTGACTTGTTCTTGAACTAACGCGAGAGAGTAAACTGGGTACATGGTGTGTCGAGGGAAATCAGTGGGAGTGTGCTTTGGTTTACCATGCTTGTGGTTACAGGCGATGTGCAGTATTATAATGCATTGGTTTTTGGATTCTCTTTAACCACCTACCTACCTTCAGTGCAGTGCAATGATCTAGGGCTCTCGCTAGGGTATTATAACAAGCCAGTCCTGTGTGGTTTCCAGCAAAATGGCAAATCTTGTTAAGCAAATTCTTCGCCACATCGGGGCCTGCTATTCGGAAGAGGTATTTCATTTTATTCATAAACTAAAACAAGGGATCTGCACCGCTGCTCTTTAGCTTTAGAGTCCTACAAAGCCTGCTCCCACAGTCAAGAGACATATCACCACGGTAGCCGTGCGAGATAGCTTAAGTTCTCGGGCTGCGCTGATAACACCAGTTGTGCTGGGGATAGGCCCAGTGGTTGGGATGGAGGTGCTGTTAGCAGCCCCAGAGCCGGAGGCTGCCGGGCTAGTCTGCATTGGCCTGCCACTGCTGATACCTCCGCTCCCCCTAGCACTGCCGCTCTCCCTAGCACTGCCGCTCTCCCTAGCACTGCCGCTGCCGCTACGGTCACTATTCCCTGCCGTAGGGTTTGGTTGCGACCCGGTATCTACCAGTCCCTTTGCACTGTTTGTGACGTTGAAGTAGCTAGCCGCAACAGTATCTAGGCTCAGGCCTGCCGCGCCGAGCACGGTTGGCGCATCAAAGCCGAGCCGCGAGCTGGCAGCGCTTTCCAGGCGTTTGCGATTTGATGAAGTCAAGGAAGTGTCATTGACGAGAATAAGCGTGTACTGGTGCGAGAGCGGGGCGCGCGCTGGCGGCGCAGGGCCGACGTACTTGGCCAGGGGAGCTGTAGAGTTGGAGGCGGGCTTGAGGACGTGGACAGGCTCGCCGTTGAGAATTGTAGAGGCATCGGACGACGAGAGCCCGGTCACAGCCCAGTGCAGAAGCGTGGTAGTGCCACTGCGTGTGGTATTTGAGGGCACGTTGGAGTCGATCATGAATACAGAAAAGGTGCCTTGGAGATGGGAAGAAGTTGCAAGTGTGGGAGTGCTTTGGGTTTCTAGAAGGCGTGTTAGGAAACCAATGGACAAGAAGATGGGAGAGTGTAAAGGCAGAAGAACTTGCCGTTTTGTGTCATAACAGCACCATCGACCACTGTATTTTTGCCATAGGCAACAGTTAATGCATTGATACTTGACGGCAAAAATCCAGACGGGGAAGCTGCTAGGCTAGCCGTTACTGAGGTTAAGAGGGAGGCGAAAGAAGTTTTCATGTTGAGATAGGGCGTGGAAATGTATGGGTTGCGCAGGAGAGGGCGTTGAATGTGGTAGGTGAACGTGTTGTTGTTGTATTTAATCTAAACGAGGAGCAAAATGGGTCATGAATGAAAAGCGGCGACGAAAGAGAACGAGAACGAGAACGAGAACAGAGAACAGGGAACAGCCATACGCGTAGTAAGAAAGCAGGTTCTTGGACTATTATAAGACCGTAAGAGCCTCTTACTCCCAGATATCCATTGGCCTGGATAGAGCACGGACAGCAGGCCAGCCAAATAAGCTTTTTATGCATCGATTTTTTCCTTCTTCCGTCCTGCTTGACAGGATCCTAAGAGAAACAAGTGAGCAGCCCCTTCTACTTGCGCAAGGACCTTGAAACATAGAGCGTCAAGGTGTTGTGTCATGTCAAGGCGATATGGCCTTGGAGCATGACGTCGAAAGTGGAGACGCATGCAGGGTTAAGTCCGAGCTAGGGTTTGCAGGTGATGGATGGAGGATAAAACCACATGAAAGCTCGCTGACGGAGTAAAACAGTGTTGTGACGAAGACGTGCAACCACTGAAACAAATAAGCCGGGGAGAGACGGCAAACGACGACAGGCGGTGTCCGTGGTGTGGTGGCATTTTTGCAAGCAAACAGGACCATGCTATTGGTTCAAACAAGCGGCTTCTTCTTCTTGATGCCTAGCATTGCCGAGTAATCTTTCTTCTTCTTGACTGTTCGTTTGAAGGCTGGTGCTGGATCAACCAAGGGAATCCTGGTTGCTAAGCTATTATCTGCTGACTTGGATGATTGAGTGGCAGGAACAGGCGTGGGCGTGGCGCCTGATGACGAGGAGGATGGCAACGAAGGGGCTGCTGCCTTGGGCTTAGAAGCGGACGCGGCCGGGTGCTCGTCCTCTTCGACAATTTCGTCCATCTCTTCCATTCCTAGATCTTGCAGCAGCAGCTTTTCCTTTGCCATTGCAAATGCCATCCTAGCTGCTTCTGCGTCTTCGCGGTCCTGCCTCTCCTTTTCTTCGTCTACAGTCTGCACAATGGCGGCCGAAAAGTCGACGCCATCCTTGGCAGCCATGTGGATGCGCGCGTTACGATGCCGGATCGCATCTAGGGCGTCGGCGGCTGCCATTTCTCGCTGGGCGTCCAGGTTCTTGGCTTCAAGGTCGGCCATGGCATCGCGTTCTTCGTCGCCCTCGGCCTCGGCTTCTTCGCGCTCAAGACGGTCGAGACGTTGGTCTTCGGTCTCCTCCTCTTCGCCCTTGTTCCACCATGGCTCTTGGTTGCGCACGGCACCAGACACCATAGCATAGTTGTTATTTTTCGGGTCGGTCCGGAAGACAATTTCAGAGCTACATCGCGTGCATTTTATCTGAAACCCATAGCGTTAGCAAGCTTGCGGTATTACGTACCAAAGAGCAGATGAACACTTACATGGAAGAAGTAGATTTGGATTCCCAAGTATCGCTCGTCTGGAGGCGTGACTTTGCGAGAATTGAACTTGCGGCCTCTGTAAATGAACTCACCACAGGACGTGCAACGCATTGCAAAGGGTGCCATGAGTCGGACAGTCTGAATCTTGGGGCCCGTTGCCTTGGGACCACGCCGCTTGGAGATGTCAGATGGGTCGAAGTCCCATGGGTAGTACTTTGCTATGGCATGTTAGCATTTTGGAGTCGAGTTTTTGTCATGTCGCTTCATGATGGCTTACTTAGCACTTTTCGCTCGGACATTTTGTATACGGGGTTGATGCGATTATTGTAGTTGGTGGAGGGGAGAGAGGTGTTCTGATGGCGATTTGGGAGACGGTATAACAAGGCTGAAGCTTGAAAAATGGCTGCGACCAAGCAGGTAAATGACGTTTCGCGACAGTCCATGCCCGATAAGACAAGATAGGACAGGGTATGATAAGATAAGATAAGATAGGATAGGATAAGATAAGACAAAGCGTCGCTTAGTCACTTTGGTTTCTAGACTTGGTCGTCGTCGTCTTGTGATCATTGATACTCAAGGTTCCAACGTACAAACTACTTGATTCTGCAGCAAAACAGCCCTTTCTTCAGTCCTCCGACTCTCTCTTCTCCATACTAGCCAATCAACTCTACTATTGCCAAAATGCCGAAAGCCGAAGCTGGATCCGTCAAGCACATTTCCAACCACATGAAGCTCAAAGGCCTCACGCGGTTGAGGTTCTATTGCCAGGCTTGTGAGCGAGGCATGCGCGATGAGAACTCCTTTAAGCAACGTAAGCAGCACTAAACACCAGCCGCTCGCAGGCCTGACTGTCTCCGTGAACGCAAAGCTGATCCTAAACCCCAGACACCCTTTCCGAGTCGCACGTGCGCAAGATGCTCATCATCGGCGAAGACCCAAAGAAGGCCATCAAGCAGTTCAGCGATCAATTCGTCAAAGACTTCGTCACGCTTCTCAAAACCAGTCACGGCGAAAAGAAAATCCACATCAACCATTTCTACCAAGAATACATCGCCAATAAAGACCATCTACACATGAACTCTACGCAGTGGTCGTCTCTCACCGAGTTTGCCAAGCATCTTGGTCGCGAAGGTATATGTCGAGTGGAGGAGACTGACAAGGGCCTGCACATATCATGGATTGACAACTCGCCCGAAGCCCTGAGACGACAAGAAGCACTCAAGCGCAAAGCTGCTCTCGAGCAAGGCGACGAGGAGATGGAGCAGCGCATGATCAACGAGCAAATCAGGAGAGCGCGAGATATTGCAGCAACAAACAGGGCCATGGCGCAGCGCACCGAGCAAGAGGAAGAGTCGAGGCACGAGCTGAAGCGCCAGGAAGGGACTAAGATTTCGCTGTGCTTTGGCCCCAAGAAGGATGACGTTGCCGAGGACAAGGCTAAAGAGAAGCGAAAAGAAATATCTACAGAAGCCCCAGCGCCATCGCTAAGCTCTCAGGTTGATGCTGACGTAGCGGCAAGTCCAGCACCACTAGCCGAGACGCCAGCCAAACCCCCGGCCTTTGGGGGCATGAGCCTCAAGCTCGGCGGCCCAGCAAAGCCCAAAAATGTTTTCGCTCAGAAAAAGAATGCTCTGGGCGGAAGTGGCAAGAAAGCCATGGTTGAGGCACCAAAGAAGATGAGCGAAGCCGAGCGCATCATGAAGCAGGAGCTGGAGCGCAAGCGGGCGCGCGAGGGGCCTGGCAACGAGCCTGTGAAGAAAATGAAGTTTAGCTTCTGAAAATCAGAGCATGGATATTCGTTTCTGGGTTTCGCGCGAGTGTTTTGTTGACTGCGGGTTTGGCGTTATAGCGGTGTCTTTGTGTTGCTTCTTTGCACGGTATCTCGACGTTCGCGCGAAAATACCATCATTTTTATTCAAGTCTTTCAATACAGCAAGTCAGAAATGCTCTGCATAAATCAAAACAAACAAAGTCCCAAGCAGCTAAATATCCATAAAACGCCTAACATGTGTAGTTCAATCGCAATCGCATCCCAATGATCATCCTGGCAAATCCGCATCAGGACTCGGCCTCCTCAGCAGAACCATCGCGTCTGCAAAACAGCAGGTTAGAAATATCGTCAAATGAGGGTATACCGCCGGAGCAGCAGGCAAAAGAAAATGGCTCAGTACGTACGGAATATAGTTTATACGGTACTCATCCTCGATCATGGTACGGATATCGTCTGGGAGTTGACCCGAGACCTTCAGCGCATACACACCGCGCACATACGTGTCCAGCCGCTGCCACTTGGCCACCCAGCTAGTGGCTGGGTCATTGATGGTCATTACACCCTCGAACATAGGCGACGTGCAGGTTTCGATTTGGTCGGCGGAGTGGCGCAGGTGCAGGAATTCTTCGCAGTTGGGGCAGCCATTATCACGGAAGCGCTGTAGCAAATGAGAAGAGTTTGTTAGCAAGACACACCGTTCATCTTGCTGAGGGTGGCGACTCCCATGGGCGGGATGTCAATAGCATACAGCATAGGTCATGACAATGGAGCACACCATGCAGGCGCGCAGATATCGTTGTTGGCCGGGAGTGACGAAGTTGATGGACATGGCGAATTTGAAGTGCAGGGACTCGCGACAAGGATTTTCGGCAGAGCAGACAAATAGTCAGCGAAGAAGGGCGTGAATGAAGCTGGTGTCGAGAATATATCAGCACTAAAGACGAATGGCCTCTGGACCTTGCTGTAATGCTCGGCTTCGGTCGAGGCGAGTCGCGATTGGGACGAGAACGAGAGTATATGCGCGAGGCTACGAATCCTTGGCGCACCGGCCAATAGAAAGCTTGATCGGAAAAGTCAAAGCGGGGCCCTTATCGCAAGGCTGTACCTTATCTGTCGGAGACATCAGCTTCTTTTTGTGGGTCTTGGCTTTGTCCTACTTCAGGTTGCCGCCTGCCTGGCCTGTACAAAAGAAAAAAGAAAAAAAGCACGTCTTTATTTTGATTATTAAATTGCTAGCCAACTATTCTCGTTGTATAATATTTCCCTACACACATTTCGCAGTATGGCGGCCATGGAAGGTGTCACATTCTCTGCTACCACCCCTAAGCCCTCAAAGACAATTGAATTACAGACCTGCACGTCGCGCGAGCCCGAATACTCGTATGTGCACTTAGAGCTCATATCAACGCCTCCGAATGCTAGCGCTGTGCCCCTTGATGCTCTCCAAGTCCGCTCCATGCTTTCTACAGCCCTTTCACGTTTCATGGGCATAATGGGCAACGCCGTAAGTCCCGATGTGCTCAAGGTAGAGGCAACCGAGGCGTGGGTGCGGGTTCCACGCCAGGATCTGTCAACACTGACAGCCGCGTTGACGGCATGGTCAGGAGCAAGAGACGGCAATGTAGAGTTCACTCTCAGGGTAAAGGAAGCAGGAAATTGGTTGGGATGCATGGTAGGAAGACAGGGCCAAAAAAGTCTCTGGAGCTGAGACGGGGAGGGGCGCAGTGTGAGAAGTTTTGGTTGGTAGCCAAAGGCCAATGGAAAAAAAAGAAAAAAAAGACGATTGGTAGTGCCAAAACGGCATGGGATACATACAAGGTAAGTCAATCACACAATGGAGTAGTAAGATCCAAATGTCACTGCAACCCTTTCACAGGCTGACATCATAATCACTTGGTCAAATCCAAGCCAAGACAGGTCCAGATTCCAAGATCTACATGGCACTGCAATATCGGATGGTTGAAAATTGCGACTCTCAGAGATGTCTTGGATGTCTTTGATTCTTTTTGACTCCCGCACAGACTATAGGGAAGACATGAGCGAGTTGTTGGCATACGCCTGTAAAGAGCGATACTGTTAGTTTTCATCCATGCTTCCGCAAATCAAGAAAGGGGAATCTCACCATGGGCCTGATATTGGGATGCGGTACGGCGTCGAACTTGTGGAATTGCAGCTTAAGATCAGACTTGACGTTGATGTATGCGCCCTTGTTCTCCGTAGAATCGCAGTACTTGGGGGCCGAGAAGACTGCACAAGTAGAAGTTGTTAGTACTACACACAAGGCACTCTTGATCAGCCTTCAGGGGCAGGCCTACCGGTAATGCAGCGGCCATCATGTTGCACTTCGTAGCCCTCCATGCGCACTTCATGTGATCTGATAATAGCCTCGAGGCCGTTCCTCTCACAGAAGCGTTTGGTGACGTCAGGTCCGAACTGGACGCCAACACCACGCTTGCTAGGACCACGGCCTACTTTATCCTGGGGATCAGTCCACAGCATTTCCATCATCAGACCAGATTGTCCGGGCTGGCGTTGGGCGTGGCGGTTGAACTTGCGAATGTCCTCGAGAGTGATATTGTCGTCGGAGAAGAGGCCGCCGTGCAAGACGAAGAACTTTTTGCCGATCAAGGTGGCGAGAGGCAGAGCCGAGAAAGACTCGGAGAAGAGACGGAAGACGCTAGCCGATGTTAGAAACGACACTGGAGGTAGAAAGCCTTCCCCCTGCCCTGAAGCATTACTTACCGCTCGTGGTACTTGGCCTTGCACTCGCCCTCGAAGCCGTACACACGGTTCATGTCGTCGGCTTCATGGTTTCCGCGGTTGATGAAGAAGCTGCCGGGGCGCAGCCACTTATAAGAATACAGAAGCAGTGCAATCTCGGTAGACCATGAACCACGGTCGACAAAGTCGCCGTTGAACAGGTACCAGTGTTTCTCGCCAGGCCGGCCATTCAAGCGGAAGAGTTCCATGAGATCAAAGTACTGGCCTGTGTAAGGAGACGAAGGCAAGAGCAAATCATTTTAGTCAGCCAGACCATAGCAGCGTTATAGTGCAGTTTGCAGAGTTCCAAAGGGATCTTACCGTGAGTATCACCGCACACAGTCAGCGTTACGTCTTCGGGTACCTCAACCTCCACCATAGTGGGTTCGTCGTGCACAATCTTCATGGTGTTGATGATTATTTGGTAGACGTATTTGCGGTGGATCTTCTTTCCGTTCTTGAAACGCTCAATCATGTCATCGATGAACTCCTGAGTCATGGTATCGTCTAGCCTTACACCATCATAGTCATCACCAACAACCATGGAATCAAGATCGATCTCCTCAGCAGCGGAGGGTGCATCGGCAACCTCGATAGCGGCGAAAAATTCGTTTTTGCGGATAATCTTGCGGCATTCCTCCTGCTTTAGCTTGGCGTCCTTGTTAGCAGGGTCAAGGCGAACGCATTCGCGGAAGTCCTTGAGGGCATCCTTGGGCTTGAGAATAGCCGCATGGGCAAGTCCTCGGCGGTAATAGGCCTGGAAAGAAAGACAGTCAGCATAGGGTTGCCGTACATCGCAGAGATAGGCAGCCGAGACAAAGTAGAAAGACGAAGCTTGGGGCCGGGGCCGGGGTCGGGGTCGGAGATTACTTTGACGAAGCCGGGCTTCAGTTCAATAGCCTTTGTAGCGTCAATAATGGCGTAGCCGTAGGCTTCGGACTTGATGTATGCCTAGAGTGAAGGGGTAGACGGACGGTTAGACACAGAGACAGAGGAGAAATAGCGGCAAGTGCCACGCCAGGGATAGAAGCCTACACACTTGCGCGCGGTTGGAGAAGAACGTGGGCTCCTGGTCATGCAGCTCAATTGCTTGAGAGTACAAGTCAATAGCCTTGGGCCAATCATGGGCAGCAAAGGCCTTGTTGCCGTCGTTTTTGAGGGCCACGGCTTTTTCGAAGTCCGCTGACATTGCGACGGGGAAAAGAGAGAGGAAAGGGGGGTAGACGAGGAGGGTAGAAGAATAAAACGGGATGAGGTTGCGACAATATTGGACGGCGCGGCGTTGTTCGGGTTCGGGTTCGAGATTCTTTTTTATGGGGTACTATATAATGGCACACTACAGGTATTAACGGAGGGCTGAGCGCAGGACAGGCAAAATCAGAAGAAAAAAGAAAGAGAAACCAACCTAACGAGGGGTCAGAAGTCAACAAATCCTTGCTGTGTCTTCCGTTAGTTGTCCCTCTAAGCAGTTCAAACAAGTGCTCTGGGCTGGCTACTCTAAAAAGGAAGAAAAAAAAAAAAATCCTCGCTGTTCCAGAGCGTTCTCGAAGGCCAGGAAAATGCGCCACACTACGCACATGTGGCGTTCGAAGCGCCGCCGCAGGGACGTGGCGCTTTTTCTTTTGCGACGTCATTAAGCCTTCCTTGCCTGCTTGTCTTTTGCTTTTGCTTTTGCTTCTCCCGTCGCATTTCCTTTCCCCTGGCTACGGCACCTCGATTCCTTTCAAGGTCGCCTGTCGGCAAGCCCTGTGCTATCTATCTGCACCATACCATATCGCCCTCCTGCAATTCATGATTGGCTAGTCTCCCTCCTCTTGCCAAGTCGCCCTCCATGCCCTCGCCCGACCCACAACCGCCGGCCAACGCCCTCGTGCGCAAGCGCGATGCTCCCGCCGACATGCAGCTCATGGCGCCTCCGCCACCGCCAGCCAAGAAGATGAAACGCCCCAAGAAAGTGCTGGACGAGGAAAGCTACACCGAAGGCCTGTCTCAGATCATCATGCGCGACTTCTTTCCCGGCCTGCAGGAAATACAACTGCAGAACGACTATCTCGATGCCGTCGAGGCCAAGGATCGACTGTGGATCTCGACAGCAGCCCACAATCTCATTGATGGAAAGACGCCGGATCGCAAACCTGCACTGTGGTGCGATACGCCGTCAAGCACGAGGCGCTTGGTCAAGAACGAAACGCCGTCCACCATTCGCGATGTGGGCACCCCGGCCTCCATTGCCCCCAGCATCGGGCCATCGTCAAGAGCGCGTGTCAATACAGCCATGCGCTTGTCACAATTCCAGGCTACCTACACTAGCGAAGACAACGAGAGCTTCTACGCTCTGGCCGACCGGCAAAACCAAAAGAAAACGGAAAAAAAGGCATGGCTCTGGAACGGAAACAAATTCGACTCAAAACAGCTGGTCAAACAGAAAGAGGTCCAGCAGCAGCTAGCCAACGCAGGCCAGCTTCACGACGACGGGTTCATGAAGAAAGATCGTCTTGCTATCAAAGATTCTGACGACAGACGTGCGCAGCCCGAGCTGTGGAAGTGGAGGCCCAAGAACACCCTGATGTTCACGCCCGATGGTATCGAAGACCAGTACGAAACCCGCTTCCAAAGAGCCGAAGCCTCATCTGCCAGCGCACCAAAAGGCATCAACTACCACAATACACGCGTGCCTACGGGGGCCAACATTGAAAAGTCGTTGCGGCCACCTTCACCAACGCTGACCGCTGTTCGAGACGCTCTGGCTGGAAATGTTCCTCAGACGTACAAGGCTGCAAGCGAGATGGGCAACACCCTAGCAGGCGGCGAGACACCCCGCGTCAATGGCTACGCATTTGTGGATGATGAGGACGACGAGGGTGGTGAGGAGCAGCATCCGCTACCGAAAATCAATCTGGGGCCAGGCGATGCTACACCAAGTCCATTTAGACTCCAAGAACGCGCGAAAAAGGAGGACTTGTTGCACCGCATGGTAGACCGCATCAACAAATCACATCACAGCGCGCTACGGAACGGCTTTACGGGCAAGGCCGATGCCACGCCGATTCCCAAGTTCATGAACAGTCCCCGGGCCAGCTCGATAGGGAGCCTGACGCCAGCAGCCCAGCGTCTGCTTGGCAAAATCGGGGCCAGCCAGACGCCCGCACGAGGGCCAAGCCGAGGAGAAGGACGGGCCCATGGTTCGTTTGCACCGTCCACGCCCATGGCTTCGCGAGGCTCTTTGATTAGGCGGACGCCCAAGCCAAAGTAGGGGGGGGGGGGGGGGAGACCGCCGTCGTCGCCTGAATTCCAGCACTACTAGCCCTGTTTCCAAAGCATGCGTTCATATAGCATAGAATATACATAATAAGATACCCCCTCGCTATTTGCCCTTACTGTCAAGACTCATTTAGCCAGTGTTCTTGATGCTCGTGCCTTGCAGGACGTCTTGTCTGTGTGACATCGTATTAGCGGGGCTATGCATTAATAGAGGCGTCGATTTCACGTCAGAGCTTAGCTAGCTCCCGGATTTTGACGATTGTATATTTTAATCGAGGCTTATTTGCCATGAAAATTTATGACCTCTCGGCTGTATATAGTAGATCAGCTGGACTTTCCCGTTCTGGCCCAGGCTTTGCTCTCACGGCCTTTCTATACTCCCAGCCTTGCTCGCCATAAGCAACAATGAGGCTGGCAGACTTTCTCGTTGATCTAGCTTCGGTTGCCTCAGCATCCAAGGCCGTTGTCTCCAAGCATGCTGCGTTGCGCATGCGCCAGATTGAGCGCTATGGCCAAACTTCAAGCATCATGGCCGGTATGAAGAACAGGACTAGGCAGGATACACAAGCACCGACTGGGTCCGAGACCACGACCACCCCTGCCGACACAGTTGCATCAGCCACGTCTACCACTACAACTGCATCTGCGCCTCCACAGGCAGCATCGCCCGTCTCGCTCCCGCCTGCCCCTTCTCTTCCCCCTGCAGCCACCCATGGTACTCTCCAGGGTCCAATCTCGCGGCTCCGTCAGGGAGACAGGCTTAACTTTGGTCTTGGAGCTCCAATGCGTATCCCCAGGCTTGAGCCAACCACCGAAGCTGCGCTTCACGCCGCCAGCGACAGCCTGCCTACCGGGATTGATGTTAACATTTTCAGAACTCGGCGGGGGTCTGGCCTCATCGGGGGAAAGGCGCGGGAGGTGCCTGCACCATTAGTGGAGGCCAGAGGAGAACGGAAGCCTCATCCGTTTGCAGAAAACAGACTCCCGGGGCAACCCACGAGGCCCAAAGACAAGCCACTGCCAACGCCCCAGGAGCCGCTGGGGATCAGCCATGAAGCACCAGCCAAAATCAAGACTGGATTCCGGGGCGAGGCCGTGGCCAAAGCCAACCCCGGAGTGGCAGCTGAAGCTAGCACCAAGTCTGAGGCTTGCACTTCTGCCGAAGCCCAGTCGGCACCCTTGGCGCAACGGTCTTCCGAGTCCCAAATCAACCCGATTCTGCAACAGTCCCACGATCTCCGAGAGTCTCGTGTGCCATCTACTCGTATTGGCCGGCTTTGGAACTACGGCGGACTTGCAGCCGGTATGCTCGGCGGCGCTATCGGTGAGAGCTTCAGTCGGGCCGTGGGCGGTGGCAGCGAGGGCTCCTTGTTACTGACTCCGGCCAATATGGAGCGCCTGGTGGGTAAGCTCTCACGCATGCGTGGAGCGGCGCTCAAACTTGGCCAGATGATGAGCTTCCAAGATACCAAGATGCTGCCCCCACAGCTTCAAATCGTGCTGCAAAGGGTCCAGGACCGAGCAGATTACATGCCCTCGTGGCAGCGGGACAAGGTGCTAATGAATAATCTCGGCAGCGAGTGGAGAGAGTTATTTGCCGAGTTTGACGAGAAGCCTATCGCGGCAGCTTCCATTGGCCAGGTGCACAAAGCTATCCTGAAAGACGGCAGCAACGTTGCTGTCAAGATTCAGTTTCCCGGCGTTGCAGAATCCATCAACTCAGATCTAGACAACCTTTCCATGTTATTGACCGCCACAAAACTACTGCCCAAGGGTCTCTACCTCGATAAGACTATTGCCAACGCCCGCCTAGAGCTCGGCTGGGAATGTGACTACGAACGGGAGGCCCAGTGCGCAATGCGCTACCAAAGGCTGCTAAGCGCCGAGGCCCAGCAAGACAGCGCATTCATTGTCCCCAAGGTCCATCTACACGCCTCTAGCAAGCAGGTATTGACTATGGACTGGATGGAGGGCACTGCCGTAACTCGCATCAAGTACTTCACCCAAGACCAACGAGACTGGATCGGCACGCAGATCATGAAGCTGTGTCTCCGGGAGATTACCGAATTCCACTTCATGCAGACAGACCCCAATTGGACCAATTTCCTGTACAACCAGTCCCGCAACAAGCTTGAGCTTCTTGACTTTGGTGCTTCTCGCGAGTACAATGCTACGTTTATTCGCAAATATTGCGAGCTTCTCTATGCAGCCTCACGGGGCGAGCGAAACAGGATTTCTGCTCTGTCTCTAGATCTCGGATATCTGACTGGCCACGAGAGCAAGACCATGCTCGACGCCCACATTAACTCGATCCTGACACTTGCAGAGCCGTTTTTGGGCAGTGCGCCAGACATCTACGATTTCAAGGACCAGACCATCACCGAGCGCGTCAAGGGCTTCATTCCCGTCATGCTCAGAGAGCGGCTAACGCCGCCCCCGGAGGAAACGTATTCTCTGCACCGCAAGCTGAGCGGCGCGTTCTTGCTCTGTGCTAAGCTGGGCAGCAGAGTTCCCTGCAAAGCAATGTTCCAAGAATGTGTAGCCAAGCAACTGGCAACCGAGGGGAAAGGGGGAGGAGCAGTGTGAAGAGAGAGGACAATATGCGAGGCGGGCGGGCAATCATTACGCAGTACATTAGATACTCCATTTGTATTATTAATACACACACCATGCTTCAAACCTGTCTGCCCAGACACTCCATTCTGTCGCCGCCTCCACGCCCTTTCTCTCTGCCTGCCTACCCTTTTACCAAGTCCCACCCAGCCCAGCCCACTCCCTGGTCTCTACCACCCTCTTCGTGTGCTGCCGTCTATACGCTCCATTTGTGCCATCTCCTTCTTCTCTTTGCCGGCCACCTTCTTGCGCTTCCGCATGATGGCCTTGTCGACGTCTCTCTTTTTCATGCTCTTGAAGCGATCGACCAAAACCTTCTTCTTCAGCTCAGCCCGCTTCAGATAATACGGCTTCTTTCCCTGGGCTACCAGCTCCTTTTCCTTGCGTTTGTGTTCGTCGATGACCGACTGCTGGTGCTCTTTGCGCTCTTCGGTCTTGCGCTTGGACTCCAACACGAGCAGCTCCCGTTTGAGTTGTGCCTTTTCCTCCTCTGTTTTTGCCTTGCGCACGCGCGCTTTGAGGTCAGCAATTTCGCTCGCGCGGTAGTCCTTCAGGAAACCATAGGCCTTGCGGATGAGCGTCTCGTTGACCTCCCCAGCAAGGGGATCAAAGCGCGGGTCGCGTGGCGTAGGTTTGTTGGTAACCCCAAAGTCGCGTTTGCGGGAGACTGGCCGCTTGGAAGACAGTTCCTGCGGAGCATGTTTGCTGCTGCGTTTGTGTAGATCGGCCTTGGACTGGGCGACTTTCTTGAGTGGCGCCGTGGTGGCAAAGGGCGGCGGAGTGGGTTTAGTCGAGGCAGAGGGGGCAGCAGCACGCTCAGCTTTGCGCTTTTCCTTGCGTTGGGATTTGCCGAGGGCTTTTTGCGCCTTGGCTAGGTCGCCAAACGAGACGGATGCCAGGCTGGCGGCGGCACTCTCGGGAGCAATCGTGGGTAGCTAGGAAGGAAGGCAGGGTGAAGGAAGTCAGTATGATTTCTTGAGGCCAGCAACAAAACACAAAGAGCGAACAAAGAAAGACGTACATCGGCATCCGAATCGTAGTTCGCCGCTTCCTCGTGCTCGTCTTCCACACCGCTATGCTCGCTGGAAGCCAAACTGCCGGCTTGCTGTTCCGAGGGCGCATCGCTCGAATCGCCGAGATCAGGGTCTTCTTGTTCGTGGTTGCGAGCCCGCACACGACGGGGCGTGGAAAGATGGCTGGCCTTTCTTTTGCCGAGTGCCATTTTTAGATGTGGTGATGAAACGCCGGTAGTATGAGGACGGAAAATGAAAGCGCCCAGTATGAGGGAAGTTCCAGTGTTTTTATTTTTTATTTAATTTTTTATTTTTCTTGCGTCGACTTGTCTGGTCGAGACGGCGTCGGCCCTGGGATCTCCAGAACCAGCCAAAGTTTCCCTTATCGATAAGAACAAAATGGCATTTTTTTTTCCCCACCAAACCCGTCCGCCATGGTAACCAGCCAAAACTTCCACTTCAAGCTTCACTCCAACAAAACTTGTGTTTTGCAACTCTGCTCCTTCTCTTCTTTCCATCCTCCTTCTCCCGGCTCCCTTTCTTCCGGCTCTCCCTCTTCCCGCCCGCCTTCGCCCTCTCCCCGCCCGCCTTCGCCCTCCCCCATCCCTCCCTCTCCTGCCCCTTCCCGCATTTTATGCTGTCCAACCACACCAAGCCACTATCCCCGTGGCCACTTGGTCGCCCACCTTTCTATCCCCCCGTCCCTGCTTCATGTTTCTGTCCTGACTCCAGGTCCGTCGTATATGACTCATGTACTCCCTTTGCAAGCGCCTCGTTCACCGCTCAGTAGCGTCTTTCGCTTTTCAACCTCTAATACCACAAACACCACACCGTGCGCACCGCTTGTCGATATCTACTATCAAATCCGCTGTCGCCGCTACGAATACCCCATACAAATCTGAAACCCAACCCAGGCTTCCAAGATCCCCTCTCAAAATTCCAACTGTCTTTTCCTCTGATCGCCACCCTAGCCTACAACTCCGCGCCAACTCTCTCACTGACGCCGACCGCCTGTGCTATAAGTCTGCCTTTATCCCGAAACCCAAGTTGAAAGGCGGCTGGAATACCCCGTCTTCTTCTAGCAGCATGCTTCAAAACAGCAGCAAGCCCAGCTCTACTCAGAGTGACAGGCAAAGAACGAAAATACCCCTCCACTTGCTCGCCGAGCTGGCCAGTGTGTCGCCCGGAAAAGCAGTCGGAAAAAGCTACTCTGTTCCCAGCAAAGAGTCGGGCGGCATTCCCGAGCCTACCGCCAGCTATCTTGCCCAGGCTTCTCTCGACCTACAACCCCTCACTTCCCCGCGCCCAATCCTCGTAATCCTCGATCTCAACGGAACCTTGCTGTGGAGACCCCACCGCCGCAACCCCACCACTTTCGTAGAGCGCCAGCATACCCGTCTGTTTCTCAACTACCTCATCAACAACTTCGTCGTTGCCGTGTGGTCATCGGCGCAGCCAGAAAACGTTAAACACATGGTCAACCACCTGTTCCCCAAAGCCGAGCGGGAACAACTGGCTGCCGTTTGGGGCCGTGACCGGTTCGGCCTTACGGAAAGTGATTACTTCAGTCGCGTCCAAGTATACAAACGCCTAACGCTTTTATGGGACGACTTCGCCCTGCAAGAGTCCAGCTTAGATGGCAAGCCCTGGGATCAGACTAATACTGTCCTAGTCGATGATTCAACGGAAAAGGCACGCAGCGAACCGTACAACTCTATTACCATCCCAGAATTTGTTGGCCAAGCAGAAACGTCCCATGTTTTGCCGCAGATTCATGACTACATAAACACCCTTGCATACCAGGGCAACGTGAGCGCGTACATTCGTAAACATCCATTCAAGCATGATGCCGATTTCGTACTATGAGAACGATTCGAAGAAAGGTTTCGCGACATGGTCCCGTATTTCTGTAGGGTTATGCTAACCCCATAGCGTAATAAAAGATCGTATTTACAGTTCCCTGTTTCAACAAGATAAGAAAGAATTTATGGTGAAAGGGACTGGTAGCCCTGCTGTGTTCACTATTATTCCCAAATTCCAGACCTTCTTTGCTATCCGCAGAAAAAGATTCCATTCCAGCCTTCCCAATGTTAGTTACCCTTTTACCATGGCATCCCTCATCTACGGCCTGCCTTGCATTTTCCTAGTCCTATGTTCCTCATAAAATGTATGTCCTCATGAACATCATCATCAATGTTTCTTCGTTCTCGTAGGTTTTTTTCTTTTTTTCATTAGAATTTCTCATTTTTTTCATTGTTTTTGGCCAAGCAATCCAACCCGGAAAATCGCTTATTTGAAGACCTTGCCGGAGGCGTGGGCGTACTCCTTGCCATCGACAGTAGTGGGGCGATCCCATGACCATTGGGCCTCAACGAACTCGCGGTCGGCCTCGTTCTTGGGGTCCAGCTTGGTGAACTCGTACGACTCGTAGTCAGGAGCGACATCGAAGATGGGCTCGTACTTGTCACCACGGACGACGAAAGCACCCTGGATGACAGAGTTGTTGTTCTCGCCGTAGACGGAGGCGCAGCCAAAGAAGTACTTGCGGGAACCCTCCAGACGGTTGTTGAAGCCACCAATCAGGTTGTTGGACATGAAAGTGAGGGTCAGCTCGTCATTGTACTTGTACTGGACCTTCCAGATGGAGTACTCCTCGAAGGGGATGGTCTCCCAGAAGTACTTCATGGCATCAGGGGTCTCGTTGTTGGAGTAGAAGCGCTTCCACTCGTCAATGGGGTATGAAGCGCGGGGAAGGAGCTCAATGGGGTGCTTGGCCTTAGGGGCCTCGGCAGGCTCCTCAGCAGCGGGAGCGGCGGGCTTAGGAGCCTCGGCCTTCTTCTCCTTCTTAGGAGCATCAGCCTTCTTGGGAGCAGTGTTGGTCAGCTTGGGAGTCTCAAGGAACTCCAGGGGAGTAGCAACAGCTGAGTAGATGGGCTGGGCAATGATGGTGGAGAACCAGCGAGTGGTAGCAGGGTACTCCTGGCGGAACTTGACATCAAAGAAGTTCTCGAAGCCATGGGCGATGAGGCCAGCAGCGTACAGATCGGCCAGAGAGACACGCTCGCCGACCAGGAAGGTGTTGTTGACGAGGTAGGCCTCAACGACGGAGACAGCCTTCAGGGTAGCAGCCTGGGCATCCTCGACGTTCTTCTTGTTGTAGGGCTCGGTGCCAACGAGGGGACGAGTCCAGCGGGCTAGCTGGGTGCAGATCTCAGAGTTGAAGAAGGACATCCATTTCAGGATAGAGGCATAACTGTAAATAGCGTTAGACCAGTGACCCAAGTAAAGCCCCCCGTTTTCCATCATTGGTAGCTTACTCTTGCTTAGTCTTGCCGAGGAGGGTAGTCTTCTCGTTTTGCGAGGCAACTACAGATTTGTTAGTACAAAGCCCAAAACTGCGAAGCCACAGAGAGCCCATGGGTTGCTAAATCAGCTTGATAGATAGCTACATGGCGAGTTTGGGGGTTGTAAAACGACAATCAGAATAGTGAATATCCGCACGAATACCTCGGACAGGGATAACTGAATTAAAATTCCATCTTTCATCATAGTAGTCGATTACTGGTGTTGGTCGGAGGGAGGGAGGGGTGGAGAGCATTATAGTGGGGTAGAATCAAATTTGACAGGACAATCAATCAATGCCAGGGGCACGTTGTGAGTCAAAACAAAAAAAAGGAGGGGTAAAGCGGCCAAGAAAAAACAGAGCGGCCTTGGGCGGTATTATTGACTTACTGTAGATGGCAATGGCAATGCTCTCGAACAGCTTGTAGCCGTCCTCGGTGACCAGAGCGGGAACCTTGCCCAGGACGTGAACATCCAGGTGCTCAGCGGTGGCATTGCCAGGCTTGGTCTCAACAACCTCAAGATCGATGTTGTTGGCCTTGGCAACGGCCAGAATACCAGTGGTGCGGCAGTTGCCCTGAAGTCGGAGAACACGGGCAGCGTCAGCAATCAGGCCGCAAGAAAGGACAAATTCCAATCAGCAGAGCGAGAAATATTACTCACAGCAACGGTGAAGAGTTTGCCGAAAGCCATTGTGACGGGTTTTCACGACTTTTGGGAGAAAAAGGGTTATGAGAGCGGGTGAGTGTTCTGGGGACAGAAAGAAGAGAAGAAAGGAGGGGGAAAAGAGTTGGGAAGAAGAGGAATCTGCCTTTTTGCCTTTGGACTCAGAATTTTTTTAGGTGGAGTTAGTCGCTGAGGGAGTGCTAGCCCCGCTTAATGCAAGTGGCTGAAAGTCGTGATTGGATAGCCGGTGCATCACGTGACTTCCATATACAGCAAAGTGAGGCGCGAAGATGAGGCTGAGGCCAGGCCGGGCAAGCCTTTAGCGACGATGCTTTTTTGAAGGCTCGATGATCCCGCACCGTGCCGACCGTCACACCTGTCATCCTGCCGTAATCTCCGACCTCGAACTCACCTGTCCAACGGCCCCGGATAGTATCCGCCGCATTTGATTTAAAACCTGCGCAATTGGGGATCACGCAACTATGGCGGCCTTTGGTTTGAGTGCCCGACAGTTGCGCATTATGCGCGGGCTCAACCGGGCCCCAACTCAACATACGTCTATCTCCATACCGTTTTCCGTTCGCCAGTACTCAAGTCCAGCTTCCGATGTCCTCGAAGTTTCCGGTCCCCGGAACAGAGGGCGCCAGCGTATTATTGAGCCTGACCTGGACAATGCCGGCCGTCCCAAGATCAAGGCAGCGGAGCCTATTGCCCTCGAACAAATCCGTTACGCTCGCATGATCCCCGCCTCCCCTGGCTACTTCTCTCGCCACCCGTTCTTCTCGGAGGGTCTCGTCGAGCTTCAGAGACTAGTCTCAGATTACCGTTCATTGCCGCGAGCACCTGAATTAGCTACTACCATACCTGTACAATGGAGAACATTGGAAGAATATATCAGCGTTACACGCGAGCCTATTCGCGAGGTGGAGTACAAGCAGGCTCTCGAGCTTTGTGAGGAGCTGATGAAGATTCATCCTAGCATCATGCCTGACGAGGTTCGCCTGGTATTGGGTAAATGGAAAGCCGATGTCACGGAAACCGTTGAGCATGTGAAGCCGCACCATATTGACTACATGGGTCGGTCGCTCGGCGTTGGTAAGCGCAAGTCCTCTACTGCTCGCGCCTGGGTGATCGAGGGAACCGGCGAAGTTATCATCAATGGCAAGCCTATTACCGAAGCATTTGGTCGTATCCATGACCGCGAGAGTGCGCTCTGGGCCTTGCACAGCACCAATAGAATGGACAAATACAACGTGTTTGCCATCGTTCAGGGAGGTGGTACTACTGGCCAGGCTGAAGCGCTGGCACTAGCGGTATCCAAGGCTCTGCTAGGCCATGAGCCCGCGTTGAAGCCCGCACTGAGAAGAGGTAAGTTTCGATCGTAACATGGGATGGCGTGTTGCGCAGATGCTTAAACGCCACGTTTGTATAACTGTGCACCGAGGACTCTTGACTAACAATGTTTATAGCCGGATGTGTCACCCAGGATTCTCGTTCTGTCGAAAGAAAGAAGCATGGCCACGTCAAGGCCAGAAAGATGCCTGCCTGGGTCAAGCGTTGATATGTCTTCTACAGCGATTGGCTTGTCCTCTTCCTGCCAGAACTACAGTTGGGCTTTTCTGCACGAGGATAAGCTTACTAGGTCGCGCTATGGCTACACCGGAGTTTTTATTTATTTGTATGATTAATCCTATGCCGACGTAGAGCTTCAGAGACTGGTGGTGCTCATAGACAGTGGATAGTGCAGAGGGGGTTTACAGAATCTCCCAGGGATAGCGAAGCATAGGAGGGGAGAGATGGGAAGTATGGCGAGGGTATAAGTCTTGGTGCTGGACTATTGTAGGCAAGGCCTTGGTATAAAGACACCGTGTATCATTGGCGTGTTTTTGATTGTACGCGTACGCAACGAAATGTCTATTTATCAAGTTTCTTTTTTTTTTATTTCTACATCGCCTCACCTGCCTAATGTCGGTTAATCTGTTCCTAGGCGGATGCATTATCTTCTACCGCCAGCTTTATCATGAGTATACGGACATGCATGCTCTCTTTAAATGTAGTTCACGATGCTCTCAGCTGATATTTTACCTACACTCGTATCTAATAGGGCCAATGAAAAGCCGAGGTGCCCGCATTCTGTAGTATTAAGTGGACAAGCAAGGACTTCGTTACCCTGCTCACTTCTTCGCCTTTTGCCCGAGTACTCTCAACGGTCACATTAAAGATGGATTCACTTCATGTTCACTTGAATGCGGGCCACTGTCTCATTGCCGCAAACTTCTCCTAGCACCTCCTTTGCCCCTCACCAGAGCATTGAACTCTTTCTATACAACTGATACGAAACATCACCCGAGCCTAACAAGAGAACGAAGCCAATTTTTAGTGTGATTTCTGTGCTTCCCCTGAGCTGAGTGCTAGAGCACGGGGTTTTAGCGGCTGGTGAAATTTTCGCCCTCATAGATTCAAGTAGAAAGGTGGTGAGGGACATATGATACCAAGTGGATGTACGTACATACCAAATAGACGGATCGCGTCGTGCATCCTCCCTCTCTCTTCTCGCCCCCCGCCCCTGAGTCGCAGTAGAAGAGGGGCTACTTTGAGCAAAGGTGATGAAGCTAGGAGGCAAAGTCCTTTGTGACTGTGGCTTGCTGTGCCATTCATACTCTGGGGCTCCCTACTCCCTCTCTAGCCGGATTCATCCAAAACACGCTTGTCACAAACAAGCCTTGTCGGTCATGCTTATGTGGAACGGCTCTTTTTAGTATTATATCCTCCCTGCAGTCCCAAGGCTTTGGTAAATTAGCCCAAGGCAACATGCAGTCCCTTTTGCCCAAGACCGTGATTTGTTGTTTCAACGCTCAGCTATTGCGGCGCGTAGCCGGTGAGACCTCGGCCTAGCCTGATTTCACCTAGTAGCGTTGGTGGTGTCTGAAAAGGGCGTTCTAGAAGAGACACCTATAGCAACAAGTTGTATCGCCTTTTTTTACAGCCCGAAAACGCCCATTTTGAGAATGGACAGCCGCATGTGTGGGCCATACGCCCAAGTGTGTACCGCAATAATTTCTCCTTTCTGGCCGCCTAACACACCAGGACTGGCGGTGTGTGCTACTAATGAGTGAGACCAATCAATATAAGCTCCAGGTATAATATGGATCTCGGTCTATATGCGAATCAACATTTACTTCTTCTCTTAATCCCCTCTGTAGGAGATGTGCATGCGCATACTATTAATGCCTAGGTTCTCATATTTTTGAATACCATACACAAGCGAACCCGGACGGGGGTTTCCTGCTAGTCAAGTAAGCAAAAGTCGCAGCCCAGATATTGTCTTACCTCGCGGGGGGGTTTCAGCGCGTAGCGCGATGCTAGACATCAAACTCCTGCTCGCACCTAGTGGCAGGGGCGACTTGTTCAGCCTGTGTTGTCTTCAATTCATCGGCATTCAAAAATGCTTTCGAATTTACCAACATAACAGAGCATCGTATCCGGGTGTTGCGGGGCGAGTGAGGTTGCCAGCCAGGAGAAGGATTGAGTAATGGGCTCTTGCGTTGCGTACACTTCTCGCTCGCGTGTGTACATGCTCCGCACTAGGTATATGCACGCGTTTCTCCCAGTTTATTCCGTATACACAGAAATGATAAAAAGGGCCATTAAAATGAATTGAACGATGAAAGCAAGCTGTGTAAAAATGACATAGCTTGTAGTCAAAACAAGCGACAATCAAGTCACACCACCAAACCTACATGTACGTGGTGCATACAAGACCTCGCTCACAAAAGCACGGGCTGGCCATGGGTGGAGAACTAATGCAGAAGATGCGGGCCCACCGCGTACCGGTACTTGAAGCTGGACCTGCTCGTAGCAAATCACAGCACCGTACTGTTTCCAGGCGATGATTCGCCAGTTTTGTCTTGCCGTTCCGCTAGAGGGAGCTTCTAAGCCTCAGGAGTAAAAAGTCTAGATGAAAACCATGTAAAGGTCATCAAACTGTTTCCTCCTATCAACATGTTTTGTTTCCCTGCGTGTCTAGCATCCCAGCCTAGCTAGGTAGGGGTTTCTTCTGTGTTCACGTTAGACAAGACCGTCTGCAAAGGAAGGAAAAAAAAAGAGAAAATTGCCGTTTGTGGGCGGCAAGAGCGTTTTAGGGCTTCGTTGTCGAAACGAAGCTTTCTGCACACAACGCGAATACAAAGTAATTATTTTGGGAGCCACTGCAACTACCACAGGTTTGCCAAGTCGAGCACGTTGCGATCATATCACCAACAGAGACAAAGCCCTACTAAGGAAACGTGGTCTTGTCTCTCTGAATACTTTTTTTTTCCTTCTATGAATTCTATGATCTCTGCCCACTACCACACCCACACCACCCCTACTTATTGAACAAACTAAGACATACCTATCCGTCCGTAATTTATTTTTTCCCATTAAAAATCTCCAAAAAAAAAGGCTATCAAACATCGTTCATTCGTTGGAATGGAATGGAAGCGGTGAGTTGTCCAACATGCGATGCCCCACTCTGCTATTCACCCAACTCCTACATCGCTTTCTTTTTCATGCTGTATACTTCATGAGCCCTGTCTGTGCAGCACAAGGTATGATTGTCAGAACCCCATGTACCCATGTCCGTCTGCGTTGTCTGTGGCACACATCAGGGCATGTGTGGCTAATGATGCCGATCTTTCTAGACGTCGCGTCTTCTAATTTTCACATTGCGTACAAGGTTCAAGGTTCAACATTCGATGCTTTCCACAACACAACTCGAGTCGCCCACCACAATAGCTGCCCAAATGGAGCGCGCCTTTTCGAGCCTTGCATAGGCGGCAGACCTTTGTGCTTTTTGCGAAATTTAACTAGCGGGGCGGCCACGGTCGAGTACATCCAGTAACGGGTGGGTGATATTTCTCAAGATATAGGTGAAGATGCGTTTCGAAAGTCTATTCCCAGAATCCATGAATCCGATCATCTTATGAGTAAGATGAAAAAGACCATCGCATGAACTTGACAATTAACCTGATTTAATTGTAGGTGAGAGTCACGGAGGTCGTTATGACAAGTCACAAGGCCCTAGCAGTCCAAGCTTAACACTGTCATCCCCCAGCCTTTATCTCACACCTACCACCCGCCAATTAGCCCAAAGTCAAGAGCTCCCAAGTTTACCCACTCGCTTAGGCACTTTTGTCTACCATCAGCAATCGCCGACTCACAGCAGTTTGGCGTTTTCCCCGGCAATAAAAATATTCCGCCCTACTTTTCCCCGGTCGTTCAAGCCTGTAAAAAGCTTACTCATTGGGATCGAATATCACGGACTATGCAAAACCCCCCCCCCCCCATCTTGTCTGGCGAAATACGAAAAATCACTCTGATTCGGCATCCTTACAATTATCGAACGTGTCTATGGGGTATGTTTTGTGGAGCTATAGCTTTGCTTTCTCAGCCAATCCTAACTGTTTATTACAAGCGAAAGGGATAGGAAGTTGATCACATATCTCACACTTAACCTGGTTTCTGGGTTTTGCAATCCCAGTTTTTTTTGACGTTACTCACGCGGAAACAAGATCAAAACCCCGGCTATTTTGCTCATCAGGCCTTCTGTTGGTCCTATGGTCCATCTGAGCTATCTACTTGCTGGCTGATGTGATGAGACAAGAAATAGAACACCAGCCCACAGGCCACCCGAGCCAGTTCCATGCACGAGCAGGAAATTTGTCTCATAGTACACTACCCGTACCTGATCACTCTTCTTGCGCCATCACATTAGTGCTGCAATGCGGTGTTGCGCCCCCC
>NETT01000139.1:0-20770 GCA_003449175.1 Ceratocystis smalleyi | reverse complement strand
ATCCCATGTGCGTCAATTTTAACCCTCCGCGTTCTTAGCCCTTAACCTCTCATTATTGAATTGCCAACAGTTGAACTCACATGCATTGTAGTCTAGGGCTCGGTTCATTGCCTAGTTTTAGTTGAAAGAGAGATGTATTGTTTCTTGGCTGTGAAATTCTCACCTATCACACACAGTGGGTTCCGCAGACAGAAGGGATTTTCCCTTGATGTGGTGCCAACATGACCACCGACGCAACCTTCACATAGGGATGTGATGGTTATAAAAAGTAACAGTCAGATTATGGCTTGGCTTTCGATCTTCCCCATATCCTAATGCCTCAGGAGCCAGTTTCCAAATCCCGCTGCCGTTAACATAGATACTCGTCAATGGCACTCGCCTCCCCGTTCAAGTAAAACAACGGACACAAAGAAGAAACGAAAAAGAAAAAAAAACGAGGGTTTTATAATTGCCTGTTGCTACAATGCACTCGCTTGTTTCAAACTCACAACGATATCCTACTTGGGTGCCCCCAGCTACAAGACTGTAACGGCCAAGTCTATGGGGTTGATGCATCGAAATATACAAGATCGAGTGCCTAGAGCAGCTTCTTTGCTCACACTAGATCTAGGGCTTTGAGTGTTTCTTCCTCCTATCCTCTGCCTGTCCTCCAGAGGCTCCAAGGCTTAGAAATATGCTTGTCGAGCTGAGCAAGGGCCTCCCTTGCTTAATTCAGCCCAGTCTAGCTCTCGACTTGCTTCGCTGTACAGTGAACGAGTCTGTTGTCAATTTTCCAGGCATGTTAAGCTATTACGTTAGCTTGAGCCTTGGCTCATCATATCCTCGACATTGATAAGTCACTTACTTGCTAACTGGCCGCCCGTTTGCATGTGGTTTTGTACAAACACACTTACATGCATACTTACATGCACATATGTGTGTACGTACGCACAAAGATATAGTGCATGCTGAGCCCGTCATTCACCACAGGCCACCAATATACAGCAGTAGTGCACGTAATGAGACTGTCGGTCGGTCGGTCGGGTCCTCTCTGCCTGCAACTTCGCGAGCCTGAAGTGACATGGTACAGCATAAGTAACATGGCTGCACAATATGCAACCTGCAATTCGCAGCTAGCTGCATATGCTACTTGATTGTTTGCCTTCCTATCTTGTTCATTCATGGGGATGAGGGCAGTATGTGCTTGTGCCGTTCTCTTTTTTTTCTTTCTTTTTTTTTTCCCTCCTTTTTTGCTCTTCCATCCTCCATGATCAACACACCCCCTCACCACCCCGTCCTGTCACATACTATATGTCCAAAACAAAACAGTGGTAAGCAGCTAACGACCCAGTTTCTCTCTCACTCTGCCCCTCTCTTCTCTCATCCCCGCGAGCTTTTCCCTCTGATCTCTGGGTTTTCCCAGCCGTACATTTTCGTGTTTTTATCTGTCCCTCCAGCAGGAAGATCATTTGATTTAACCTAGAAAATCTATCGGCAGGTCAAGCATAAATTGCTTGATTGTAATCTTGCTCAAGTTTGCCTCCCTGTGCACAATTTTCCGTCGTTTTCAGGACAATATCCTCGGTTTCCCTTTCACACAACTCACACACGGACTATATACACACCTGTTTAGTTTGGCGGAGTCTCAGAGTGTCTCAGAGAGTAACTTGGCTGGCTAATTCATTCCGCACTTACAACGCACCACTACAGTCAGTATTGGGCACACCCCTTCCCAAACTTGGACTAAGTGCCTCCTGTCGCCCCATACAAGTACGTATTGTCTGCTCTACCCGATGGCGAATCTATCCTCCTTGTGCCGCAAACCCCGATGTAGTAAACGGCGGTTTGTAGAATGCATACCCAATTGACACTAGGCCGTGTTGCTTCATGACCGCCGCTTTGCAGACAAGCGTCATCATAGTTCAAACTAGTGTTCTTTGCTGACCTGCTGTCGTCACAGACCTTCCCATATTCACGTCTTCATTTGTCTATAGATATAGATCAAGTATATCGTGCTGCTGTGGCTCCGGCTTTTTCGGTCAGGACATCGTTTATATAAGCTTGTCCGCAATTCAATCTTCAAGAAAAGCACAATCGCTGGTTGTCTGGCGGTATCAGCAAAACGTAGAGCGCTTGCTGCGTTTCCCCTTCATCCCCACTGTCTCTTGCAAGTTGGAAGGGGGAGGGCTTCACGGCTAGGCTGTGATTGAGACAGCTGCAAGTATCAGGAGCTCTTAGAACTACATTGCTACCAACTTCGCTTGACGATTCCGTGTAGCACTGACTATAGCTCTCCAGCTACAGCAAAGCGCTCCAGTGCAGTCATTGGTGCAGCTGTAACCCAAGACGTCACACCCACCACTACAACTATGAATGAGCCGACAAGTCAACCGTTCCCGTCCTGCACATAAGGTTTACCGCCTGGCCTTTTTCTCCGGCTCCTACACACTTCTTCTCTGGCCCTGGAGATTTCCACCTGCATAAACTCTACTGAAGCGCAACCACACGCAATACGGCCTGACCCCATTCATCATCGTGCTTATTTGGCTACTCCAATCAACAAAGGGTATCCCAGTGGGGAATCTCGAGCTGTCTTCTCCTTCATACATTCCCCTTTTTATTCACAAGGACTTGGGCGGATCAAAGACCATGGCCAAGCTAGTCTAATGCCACTATCCAAGGACCAGTACCAACATCCAACACCAAGAAGCACAGAAGAACGTAAAGCAGCAGGCTTCATCCCCGCTCATCAGCCACTCCCCCTACACCCCCCTCCCGAAATTTTTTCACCTTTTCACTTTTCCACCAAGACCCAGGACCCTTTATCTCAAGGCCGCCTTTTTGGAGCCAAGTCTGTTTGTGCTTTGAGCTTTTACACTTTTGCCAAAAGAAAGACTCTCGCTGATACCGACGCAAGCTACTGCTAACTAAGCATAGTACCATTTAAACGACCTAGCCTGACGCTACTAGCACCAGCGGCGATACTTCTCAAGCTGTGGACTCGACACTAAAAAATTTAACTTTTCCCTTGTTGGAATAGTTGGTGGCCAATCTAAGTGGCTCCGCATATTTATATTTGTGTCTCTGGTATGGATTTGTTGCTAGGCTTAGCCAGGGCTTCTTCAAACTTTGACCTCAAGTTCTTTGCGCTAACAACTGACCCAAGTTTTCCGGGCCTACAGCCAGCATAAAAGAGATTGTTTGCTACACGGTCCAATTGCCTAGGTGAATTAGCATTTCGTGGCAATATCAACATCTTATCTTGGAGGGGGGGGGCTTGGGCTGAAGAAATTCCTGTCCAACGACTTATTAATTCCGCCCAGAGGAAGCTTCGTTTTCCCACTCTTCTTTTTTTCTACTCCTCTCACTCACGTTTGTTCTTTCTATCTTTACCACGTTCTCCCTTCTCTCCCTTCCTGCAAGATTTGCTCCTAGCGCATAGCCCTTTCTCTGGCCTATTGCCCTGCCCCTTGCTCAGTTGCTACATACTTGTGCTGCATATGGAGCCGGGATATTCCCAGTTGTTACTCTATCATCGTCAACTAGGTGTCTACTCTTCATATACGTTCACTTAAACCCCAATCAGGATTCCCTGCCTGGCCCAACTCCACAAACTCCACGTACGTCCCAGAAGGTCTTTTGCACAACCGATATTTGCTGTATTGCAACTAGCTGCTGTGCGTCTAGAAGTTGGTGCAGTGTGTCCTGCATCTCTCCGACCAGTATAGACTATCGTCTCGGTCACCCACTCAACCATTCCTCTTTTTCCCCGCCCTCTTCTCTCCCCCCCTGTTTGCTCTACGTCGGCCAACTTCACGTCACTTTCGCTCTGGCCTTGGGCTTTTTAACGACTAGACGTATCGGCAATCCAGCCGCTATCCTTCAGCCTCACTAGCTGGGCCACGTTGAGAAAAAAACAAGTTAAAATAAAACAATAAAAAAGAGCGCTCTTTGCGCCTTTTCCCACACACCACGAGGCTCTCTTTTACTCTCCGGGTCATCAGGCTGTTTCTTGCTTGCTGTCAGCCCTCTGTGTTGAAAGGCTGCCTGCCGTGGAACCGCCCCCTCCTTCGTCTGCTCTTCTCGCACCGGAGTGTACTCTTGGGTCTAGTCTCGTTATTGGGCTCGCACTAGTCCCAGTAAATCCAATTCTACGACCCCTCTCTCTCTCTTCTACAACTCTTCTCTCTTCCTCTTCTCTCTTCTTTTTTTCCTTCTTTCTTCGGGTCTTGGTTCCTAGCTTCCGAAGTTCGATCTGTCTCTTTTCTTCTTTTTCACCTCTCTCTTTCAGCGGCCTCGTACTCGTTCTATGAGAGAGTAAGTCAATCAGTCCACACGCGAGGTCCCTTCTCTTGAAATCCTGTCCTTACCGCAAGCCCTCCAATCAGATAGGGAGGCTTCTTCATCAGTACATTCAGCATCTTGCCTCGCGTAACATTGTGCCAGCGGCCATTGGCACTACAAGAACTCGCCACGCACCTTTGCTCTCTTCATCTCTTTCCTTAGTTATCCACAGTCATTAGCCAGTTACCTTTCTCGCCAACTACTAGCTGGCTTCAACTTCTAGAAACACGCCTGAGGTTCCTTTTTGCGTACCTTCACCATCGGCCCCGCGGCCTGCGTCTATTTCGACTGTTTTCTAACGCCCTTTTCAATTTTGTGGAACATTTTGACGCATACTCGGCTCCTATTGAACCCTTGATTCAGTTCTTCTCATAGTCACCATCAGACGCCAACTTCTAGATCCTTGGAAAGGCAACTCTCTATCTTAATTGTTATATCTAGACGAAAAGCTCGCGCTCCTGTCCTGAACCTTTCTCTTGTCTGCCGCCTGTTCGTAAAACCAGACAATCATGGATGACCCTAACCAACGGAGACGTTATGACCAAGCCCCGTCAGCGAACCGCCCAGCCTACGGCAATGATCCAAACCGTGGTGTTGTTCCGGACCGCATGCAAAGCAGCCAGATGAACATTCGCGGCTCGCGGCCTTCAGATGGCTACCAGGGATACTATGGAGAGCCAGCACAACAAACGTTTGGAAATCCGTACCAGCAACCATCTTATACGGATCCCTCGCGCCAGCAGTATGGAAGCAACATTATGTACGGGGGCTACCCCTCTGGGCAACAACAACAACAGCAGCAGCAGCCCTACCAGCCTGCTCGAGACATGACGATGATGTCTGGATCTAGCTATTTCCAACCAGACCCTAGCACAGGAGGTGCACCAGTTGAGGCTGTCTACCAACAGCAACCCTTATCCCAGTACCCCAATGGGCTGCAGCAGATTCCTTCAATCAGTCAGCAAACTCAGTCTGGGCCAGTTGGTAGCGAGGCAGCAGTCAATGAGCCTGAAGACAACCAAAGCTCTGAGCCATCTGCACTATCAGACCAAGAAGTAGATGAACGCATGGGCGTATTTCGCGCCAAGCTGACAGCAGCAATCAAGGCCATCAACCGTGCACAATTGTCTGTAGCACTAGATTATTTGCTAGAAGTCAACAACTGGATCCAAGAACAAACAGTTCCACTTGGTAAGCCGCGGCATTCCGGAATCTCACCAGGCTAGATGATGTATATGATCAGCCGTATTTCCCAGACTCTATCTAACCTTTGTCTCTTCCAGCACTTCATCTTGACAACCAAGATAGACGCTCTGAACGGCTGGCTATGTGGAACGACTTCAACCACGCCTGGCTAGCTTTGCTCCAGAAGCAAAAGGACTTTTTGAACGAAACCGCCACGCCAGTGCCTGGTCACCCACCTCTAACCCTAGAACAACTGAAGGCTTGCGGCAACTCAATTGTCAAATTAGGCGAACTCATGGAGCCTCATGCCCTCGTCGATTACCAGTACGGTGTCTGGGAGGACCAGATTACGCTGAGTAGGTTTTTACTTTCTTGCGGTTTTCTAATTGGCATGCTGCGCAGAATTCAAGCTGACAAACCATCTTCACACATAGTTCTTGACGAGTGTATCAGAATAGACAATTGATAGCTATGCATGATTCAAGGCTAACCTGCAATTGACGTCTATCATCAGCGAGTCGGCTAGGACGGTGACGGTAGTAGGAACAACGACGGCATGGCAGATTCTATGCCAGGCCCTCGAAATACACGGCATAGCGATTTGTTCCGCACGCTGCGGTATTTCTCTCTGAGGGCAGCAGCGGTCACCTCCATAGCAACTCTGGTGTTTTAGTAATTCCCGTCCATCTGCCGTCCATCTGACCCCTCCACTCATGCGAATACTGGAGCTATATGGATGCTCTGATAGCTAATCTAATTGTCCCGGGGCCCTCTCATGTTTTTTTATTTTCGTTTCTCTGTTACTCTATTTGGAGGTGGAGGGGGGTGGTTGTTTTTCTTCATCTTGGGACAAGCTTGAGATAGTGCATCTTCTTCTGTTCTCTTGTTATCCCTTTATATTTTCCAGCCTATTCCTAGTATCATTGAGCCTCTTGAGTTTCTTGTCTTCTGGGCCATCACCAGCTCAGGACATGTCGGGCCGGTATCAGGCTAGCTTGAGAAAGTTAGATTATGTATATACACCGCAAAGGACATTCATGTACTTACATACCCAAAAGCAGCCATTTCGTTGATCTAGACGCATATAAACATACATGCGCTCTACAACCCAAGACACGCTCATATAGCGCGTCTATCCAACGGCCGCAATAGCGTGCATGCATAGGCCACCACGCACCAAGCTGCGAGGTGCGCAGAGGCGCATCCTTTTTGGAGCCGTACACGGACGGACGAAGAAGCTGTAGCGCGGAACAGGCAGACTTTTGCGCACTTTCTGTGTAGTAGTTCGGGCTACTGAATGCAATACACGACGTTGGAGGTGAGGCTTGTGCCTTTTCTACTGCGATCCAGTGCTCCAAGAGCAGATGCTGTGTTTTTTTGGTCGTTTCAGGAGTGCAATTCGGTATAAGAGCATCGGAGCAATTGCAGGTGCATGAAAAGCACGCCACGTTCTACGGGAACATGGGCATGCAGGTGTCTCGTGTAAGTCTGCCTTGAACAGTTTCACTGCGGCTTACCAGCACCTGCCACACTTTGTTTACACTGTACCCAGGTCTACTACACTCTCCTCCTCCTCCTCCTCCTCCTCCTCCTCCTCCTCATCTCCAGCCCTGCCTATTTTCCCACTGCTGGCTTCCCGAAAGACAAAGTAGGGAGGGAAAATAAGGAGACGCAGAGGCGGATCAAAAAATAAAGAGCTCCACATTATCCCCCCTGGCTATCCCGACACTTGGGCAACGCTGCCTGAGACACCTGGGGGGACGGAGATATGAGAGCACAACAAGCCGAGGGTGCAAGGCTCTAGAAACGGAAGGGATGCACTAGCAAAATCATAGCGGGTGAGCAAGTATATCGGATGTCAAATACCATGTCTCTCGTCTATCTCCGCCGCACTACGCACCAGTCTTGATCCAGGACTGATCCCGAGTATCTGGGCTCTTTGACACATAAGCGAAAAGAGGCAAAGACAGACAATACCATCGACATGGTTCGCTAAGAGCCAAGCTGACTTGGGTTGGAAGCATGAGGGAGTCAGCCTCCAAAAGCCGCATCGGGACATTTGGCTTCAATTAGCGTTTGCTGCCAAGCAAGGTTTTGTCTTTCTTCAAAGAACGAGACAATCTACAGCCCGGGAAAACAGCCGTTATACTGCAGCATACAGTGGCCGTGCTATACGCCATAGAGGCGGCAAGCAGCTGTCGCTCAATCGTCGCATAAGCCAGGCACAAATACTAGAGGGATATAGAAACCTGGAGACGTCGAGCGACAGTGACGTCATGGGCCGAGAACCAGCCTCACATGACGAGGGTTTCCCCTTCCCTTGGAGATTAGGGTACGCATATATCGCGCCTTGTGAGCCTGCTAGCGTTACACAAACATCAACTCATGAGGTACTCTCCATGGCTACGCGTGTTGAATGCTTGATGCCTCCGTTCTTCTAACTCTGCCACGTCTAAATTACACAGTCCGCTCTTGTGCCGTCGTCATGTGTTGACCATCTTTGCATCGCAGTGACAAGCCCAATCTTAGGGTATGGTGCCCTTAGGGTTAGCGAGACAGCAAGACCCTGTCGGTTTTTAACACGTAAATCGGGTGATAATAGGATTACGGCAGTTGGGGTGCTGGGCTGGGCTAAAGAGCCTGAGGCGGCAGAAAGCCGCTGCGCTGGCTAGGGGGCATCGTATGTAGACACCCGAATACCAGGAGACAGAGCAAGCCAGACCGTTAGAGAAGGCGATCTGGGGAGGCGGATCAATGGCGTTAACGAGCGACAACGCCAGAACAGGAGTCAAAACATGATTTAAGCAAAAGTGTAGATACGACAGGGAAGGAGACATGATATAACCAGAAAGACGTGAAAAGTGGCGTTTGACGATGGAGATATTTGCTTAGAAAGATTCTGTACCGTGGTGTCAGTGGTTGGCAGATCCCAGGTAGAGGGGCAAAAGGGGCAGAACTTACGTAGAGTCATGCTCATGCTGACATCTGTATTCTCCACCATTTTGGTGAACTCCTCAAAGCTAATGCGCCCATCGCCGTCCAAGTCAGCCTCCATGATGGTCTTGTCGACAATCTGCTGTAGCTGCTGGTCCTTCAGGTTCTCGCCCACCATCATCTTGAGAACAATGAAGAGTTCGCCGTTGGAGATGAAGCCATCGCGATCAATGTCATATACTTTGAACGCGAAGCGCAGCTTTTGCTCCTTGTTGCCCTTGCTACTGAAGGCACTCAGACCAGACACAAACTCTTGGAAATCGACATCGCCACCGCCATCTTCATCAAAGATAGCAATCATCCTAGAGGCAAGTTAGCTTGCATGTAACGCTGAGCTCGGCGGGGAGAGGAGCAAAAGAAAGGCAGCACATTCTACTTACCGCGTCGCCAGCGGGTTTGAGGAAATCTGAGGAAGACTAAGGAATTCATCACGCTCAATGGCGCCCGAGTTGTCCTTTCAAAAATCCTTGTTAGTCCTTTTTTTTTTTGCCAGATCTAGTGAGAAATGCTGGTTTGGTCTTGGGCCTAGGAGCCGCACCCAGAGACAAGCATCTTGCCTGATTTGCAGTCTTTGCCCTAGAGTGCTAATATGTTCCGTACCTTGTCCAACTTCATGAAGCGCTTCCGCAAGCGGTCGACCTCTTCTCTATCAACTGTAGGACAGCATCGTTAGCCATTGCCCTGATTTGCTGCCCGCTTCCGTAGACACCGTTTTATTCGGATGTCGGGGCAGCCAGCCAGCCGGGCGTGGGGCGGGGAGGGGGCACTTGTACGTACAGTTTGACCCCTGGACGATATCGTCGAGAACTGTGCTCGTGGCGTTACCCATTGCGTATTACTGGCGCTCCGAAGATATAAATATATTACGAGGGCTGGCTTCGCCGTTGATTTCCTGGCGGCTTGGTCGTCGGTTGGCGTAGGGAAGGTTTATGGATGTGTGAGGGGCAGCAGCATGCAATATGTGGAGTAAGGTCCAAGTAAACAGGCTCCAGTGGACTTAAACAACAGGGCAATATATTCCCACGCCGGCGAGGGAGCCAAGAAAAGGAGCTGAAAAAGAAGTCCAGCGAACGAAAGAGAGAAGGAAACGGAGGCAATAGAGGGCTTTGGTGGGTGGTGGCGGGCGTTAACGGTGGGTTTCTAAAGGAGGTTGATACAGCTTGATCACAAGCTAGCCAGCAGTAGCGAAGGCGAAGGGCTTGGGGACCAGCTTAAATGTGGGTCTAAATCCTGCATCGCAGCCTTGTTGTAGGTACTGTGCTGGCTCAGCCTCGCACAAGATTCTGTACCTTGCACTTTACACTTGAGCTGGAACTGCCCCCGATCTTTCTCGGGTCGCTGGTGAGCCTGGATACCTCTATACCAGCTTAAGCAGTGTACTTCAACGGTGAGGCGCAAGAGTTCAGCCGCTTTGTTAAGCTTCTCCTCAAACTTGAACCAAGCTCGGCTTCAGGATTCGGTGTGCATGCACGTCACCGAGAAACGCCTTTCGTACTGGCACTTTCGGTGAAGACTGCGAAGGCGGGAAAGCGTCCATGTCCATGGGATTTGAGCTGTACTGTAAGTCGCCGTTTCACTGATGGTGGTGTTTGCGACATGTCCTTTGGCCGAACCAGTCTCATAGGGGGCAAAAGACACCCGTGCTGACACATCGCGACTTTGTGCTTTTAGCCGACATTTAAGCGACGTCCGATGCCAAAGTCCCAGTTAAATGAGGTGCTTGCTTGTCTTTGCAAGTTGCTTCCGGCAGCAAAGCTGGCCTTTTTTTCCAGACAGGCCCCGCTTTTGTTAGCAGCCATCCCTGAACAGAAGTACTGCGTGCACATGGGTTAGCGTGCACAGTACTTGGACGCACTACCACCTGTTGTTTGCGCATCTTGCTTCTCCTTTTGTATGGATCTAGACCAGGAATTTTTCCCTCTCTTTACGCTCGCTTTTTTCGCCGCCTTTTGCTGGACAACGTAGCAAGACAAGAAAATCACAACAAAAAACAGCGCAAAATTTTTTTCGCGCCACGCTTGATATCAGCGCTCTCAGCAACACCTAAATCGCGGTTTTTCGACGCATCAAAACACCACCAAACTCGACATTTTTTATCGGTTTGGAGGCGGGTTTCAACTCTTTATGTCTTAATTTATGTTATAATCGCCTTTTTTTGCGGATTTTCCGCTTCTTTTCTTGTTTTTTTTTTCTTTTCATTTTCCACCCTCGCGTTTTGGTCTTTTTCGTGCCATCCGTCCTACTTGCTACTCTTTGAGGCGACCCACCCCCTCTTTCTCACCTCACCGATTTTCGCCCTATTTTTTCTGCCGCCTCCAGCCCCATGTCCATCATGTCGACACGCAAAGTTAGAGTGAAAAAGCTAAACGCCAAAACACTGCTTCCTGTGCTGAAAGAAGATCAACTTAAGGAAGGAGAATATGAGCAACTTGTCACTGACATCCAAATCGCTACTGGTGTCGAGCAAGCTGAAGAAAAAGTAAGCAGCATCTTTTTTTTCTTTCTTTTTTTCCCTTTATTCCTCGTTTCTCTCTCCGCTTTGTTCTGCCTGCGTCACTGCGTGACTCGTCACATATCGCGACTAGGGATCACGTGGACAGTCACGTGGGCACATTGACATCAAGCCGACTCAAACCCCTGCTCAGATGTGTAAGCCATCGTCACATCACCACCACCACCCACTAACAGTCATACCTTTTTCTTTTTGCTTTTAGGAATACCATTTGCAGACCATCCTGAAAGAGGCCGGCACAAGTAATGACCAGGAAATTCCCGTCCCACCACCACAACGTAGCGATGCAAACTACGACGAGCTATATCCGTCGACGTTTTCGACACCATGCAACTATATTCGCTTCTCCCAAACAGTAGAAGAGTGCATTGGGTGCTTGTATGATATGACAAGTGAGGATAACGAGTTCCTCAAGCAATATAACGTGCAAAGACCATCCAATACGCAGCTGTCTGAAGATGACTTTGAGCGTATCATGGATGCCTTTGAATCGACGGCCGCAGAGCAAGCCCCGTTTGGCGCTATTGACAATCACATTGTGGGCTATGATCAAATGGTACCATCATTAAACGATCTCGGGTCGTCTTACCTCATGCCCCACGCAAAGGCAATATATGAGCACTGGAAAATACGGCGGATAGCCGTCGAGAACCACCCCATCCATCCCACACTCAAATTTGAGATACACCAGGAGACTGATGATGCTGATCCGTATGTCTGTTTTCGCCGGAGAGAAGCCCGCCAAACACGCAAGACCCGAGCGCGAGACGCCCAGATAGCAGAGAAGCTAAAACGCTTGCGCCGCGAGCTTGAAGATGGTCGGCAGTTAGTAGTGCTGTCGGGCGAGCGCGAAATGCTCAAGAATGAACTCTTGAAGTTTGATAAAGCTATTTTTGAGCAACGGCGAAGGCTCAAGGAGATGAAGATTCGCCTTGGCATCAAAAACGAAGATGAAGATCTCATACATCAAAAGGTTAGTCCCAGCTCTCGGAATTCTCCACGTACTTGCTGTGCAGATCGTAGTGCTAATGACATAACAGCCACAGAAGCGCAAGCTGCCAGAAGTTCCCACCATCCAGCGGCCACCCCCGCCGCGTGCTCCCGTGCCACGTCCCGAGTCATGTCCAGCCAACAACGAGCCAGACCTGGCCGTGTTGTCTGATATTCTTGCCGAAAAGGATAATGAGTTACAGGCGGATATCGAAACCAAGTGCCAGAACCATCGCAAGTGGAATCAGAATTATGTCGATCTCACACGCGATCCACTGTCTCCAGTCATTGAGCCTTCAGCGGAGCATGTTTACCGGCCAGTGCATATCCAGTACTTGCTCACGCCACCCGCATCTAATGCATCGGATGCTATGGATGTGGATGACGAAGAAGAAGCAGGAGAAGCAGAAGAGCAAGGGCCTGAGTCCTTGCCATTCGTAAACGAGGCCTTGGGCATGTCTCCGATGCGCAACGGTATGAGACTGCCAGTGGAGGAATTCAAGTCCGGCTTGCCCATCGCATCAATATTGCATAGTCAAGGCATGGAATCTTGCCTGCAACAGCCTGATAATCTAGCTCGCCCGCCGGCTTTTCGCCGCCGTATAGGTCGTTTGAACCGGCTATGGATTGATCGTCGGGGGGTGAGTTCAGCAGCATTATGGCACAATGGAAACGAGGACAGGAGTGGGAATTCCAGCTCGTTTAACTCGGACAGATGGAAATATGACTCTGATTCGGAGGACGAATATACGCCATATGAGGTGGATCCATATGATCTGGACTCGATGCGCTTCAGAATGGGCATGAGCATATCCAACGTGGCTTACCTCCGTAAATCAATTGACGCGCAAGGCATAGCCAATGCGCAAGCGGCAGCTCTTGCGGCAGCGCGGGCTGGACACGCACAGGTTTCGTCGGGTTCTGTCGCAGCTGCAGCAGTTGTGGCAGCAGCGGCGGCCGGCCAAGGCCAACCGACTGCTGCTCAGATTCAGCAAGCTCTTGTCTTGCAGCAGCAGCAGCATAAGGCAATGGTTCAGGCGCAGGCTGCCAACCATGCGCAAGCTCAGGCTCAGGCCCAGGCCCAGGCCCAGGCCCAGGCACAGGCACAGGCACAAGCACAGGCACAGGCACAGGCACAGGCACAGGCACAAGCACAAGCTCAAGCTCAAGCTCAGGCTCAGGCTCAGGCTCAGGCTCAGGCTCAGGCTCAGGCTCAGGCTCAGGCTAAGGCTCAAGCAGCCCAGGCTCAAGCAGCCCAGGTGCAGGCGGCTCAGGTACAAGCAGCAGCCCAGGCACATGCTGCAGCTGTCGCCCAACAAGCGCAACTCAAGACATGATATTTGGGGTACTTGGCCGAAATGGCCCCAACAATCTTCAGGGCATCCGCCTACATTGCTGCGAGTATCCTCGCGAGTGGACATCTTCCACTGCTTTTTCTTGTTTTGGTAGCCAATCTCTTTCTCTCGCCCCGTCTCTTTTTTGCTTTTTAAATACCCCTTTCAAATATCTGCATCGGTCTGCGATGTTGATCGCTGGCATGGCACCTTTTCTTCTATTGTACGCCCACGGCAGCTTGGTCATCCGGGAGTTCTCTGAACCGGGCATTCTTCTTAGTACGGCCGATAGAGTCCCTGCGTATCGCAGACTAGCCTAGTAGGTGGATAAGATAAATCAGCTCATTATTCACATGTAACAACAAACCAAATTCCCTTCTTCATGAGCCGTTGCTTTTGCTCTCTTGGTTGCTTCTCTGCATCCCTACCTTGTCTCTGCTTTGCTGTCGGCTGCCGGTGTCTTGGAACTCGTATGTGTAGTCGGACGGAGAGTCTAGCGTTTTTTTATACCTGTATGATGAAGAGAGGCCTGTTTTGGGGCAAGGCGGGAGGGGGGGATGGCACAATCAGAAAGCCATGGAGTGATTCGAGGGCTAGTTGCAAGTTCTATGGTGGTAGATTTATCCTTTTATTTTTTTCTTTCTTTTTCCAGAGAAGTATGCGTACTTTTAGCGCCAAGATTGTTTGGGTACTAGGCTCTCGAGCAACGGTGTTTCTGAGTCGAGTCGGGAGTGTGATGGCGCAGAGGAAGAAAACAAATGTGAATAGAAAACGAACAAGCAGCAAATTGGGTACTAGGAGTCTTGAGTAGTGGGTGGTTTGAGGTTGGGCCTGGAGGAGAGGTGGTTGTGCATGAAATTTATGTGGAGTAGGAAGCAGCACAGTAGCGAGAAAACTGGGGTTGATATAAGCATGACCGAAAGTGGTTGTGGGGGAGTATTTTTTCTGGGATCTCTGCTAGCTAGCTGTGCTTGAAATCTAATACGACGAGGGGGGGGAGGGGAGGCAAGAATGGGGTTGTGGCATATGGGAGAAAGGTGTGGAATATAGAAGGACGTGAAATTTGGCGGTCTCCCTCCCTATACACATGGGCTTGGGGGGAAGACCAGTGCCGCGTAGCAAGGTGCATGACGCCACAGCCAGGGAGAAAAAGAAGAGCCAGAAGAGCCTAGGCCGAGTGATCATGTGCGACGCGAACGGGGAAGATATGACCTCACTGTATGAATGTGTAGCCACAAGCACAAGCACAAGCACAACACTAGACATGGAGGAGACATGCTGGAGACAAAGCAGAGACAGAGGCAAAGCAGCGAGGGGGGGAGACTCAGAGACAGCGAGGGAAAAGGCACGTGTCAGTACATAGACGAGAGCCTGAGGCGTGGACCAGGCAGGAAGCCCGAGTCAGCGCAGGCAGGCCAAGCACGCAGAGATTTGAGGCCCAAGGGCAGGAAGGCAAGTCTAGGGGATCGTATGGTTGATGGACTTACCGCAGCGTTCGTTCATAGGAGTCTCCATACCAAGCCACAAGAAAGTAGAGTGTGATGCAGCAACGAGCAAGGACTGGACAGCAAGAAGCACAGGCTGCTGCTGCCAAGGCCAAATAGCGCAGCGATTGTCTGCTGGACGCAGAAGGGTGCAAACACGAAGCGCCGTGACGAGCAGAGGCCACGTCAAAAGCCAGGGACAAGCATGCAGACGTTGAGGAAGGCAAAAGAACGAAAGCACTGGATATCACACGATCATGGGCAGTTAGTAGAAAGGGTCTTACGAAGGCCGGCCAATTGCCAGTAAGCCCACTTTGTTGGAACGACAGGAAATAGTGGGGGTCTTCAGCGCTGAAGAAGCGACATGATTGGCTGGCTCTGGGCGGGCGCTGACATGTGTTTGCTTAGTCAGAAGCTGGGGGGGGGGGGGGGGTTTCTCGTGGCGGTGACGCAAGGCTTGATCGTGAATCTGAAGGCCTGTACATCAGTACATCAGCGCCCTCCTCCTCTAAAGAAACCGAGCAAAATCACCCTGCGAAAAACTACACGGGGTCCAACGTAAACGAGCCACACAATAGAGTAGCTAGTGCACAGCAAATTGCAGAATTTTTCTCCAGCAGAGCTCTTGAACTACATGCAGCTTTGTGCACAGCCAGATTCGGCGGCCAGTACAAACTAGAAGGTGGGCGTGGAAGGATTCACAGTTGACTTCACCAGGCAAACCTCATGGCGAGAAACACAATATTCTTTCCTACACAGGGACCATCGCATCGGAAACCAGCACCTGCCGGAATACACACACACAGTTAACTGATATCTCTGGTTTTCTGTGCTTTTAAAGCCGCACCACCAGCATCCCGTCCCCCTTCCATATCGCCTCAATACCGCAGCCCCTCTCTCCTCCGCCCACTCGACTGCCCTACCCTATGACGTCCCTCTCGCCATCAAAGAAACGCTCCCGCGGCCGCATGGCCCTGGGCTGCGAAGGCTCCGCTAACAAACTGGGAATCGGCGTTATTCTGCACGAGGGCGACCCTTCTAACCCCAAGGTGTCCATCCTCAGCAATGTCCGCGACACCTATATATCTCCTCCCGGCCAGGGTTTTCTCCCGAAAGACACCGCCGCCCACCACCGCAATATGTTTGTCACAGTAGCCCTCAAGGCCCTGGCTGCCGCTGGCGTCAGTCCCCGTGAGCTGGACTGCATCTGCTTTACGCAGGGCCCGGGCATGGGCGCGCCGCTATCAGGAGTGGCGGTTGGCGCCCGCTCGCTGGCTCTTCTGTGGAACAAGCCGCTTGTTGGCGTCAACCACTGCGTCGGCCACATCGAAATGGGGCGTGCTATCACCGGTGCGACAAACCCGGTTGTGCTCTATGTTAGTGGCGGAAACACCCAAGTGATTGCGTACGCCGAGCATCGTTACCGCATTTTCGGCGAAACCTTGGACATCGCCGTCGGAAACTGCCTAGATCGCTTTGCGCGCACATTGAACATCAGCAACGACCCTGCCCCAGGGTACAATATCGAACAGCTGGCCAAGAAAGGAAGCCGCTTGCTAGACCTCCCCTACGCCGTCAAGGGCATGGATTGCTCGTTCTCTGGTATCCTTGCTGCTGCTGATATCCTCGCCTCTCAAATGACGACGGATGCCAGCATCACGCCCGAAGATTTATGCTTTACACTGCAGGAGACTATCTTTGCCATGCTAGTTGAGATTACAGAACGGGCCATGGCCCATGTCGGCAGCCATCAGGTGCTTATTGTCGGTGGCGTGGGATGCAACGAGAGGCTGCAGGAGATGATGGGACTGATGGCTCAGGAGCGAGGAGGCAGTGTGTATGCAACAGACGAGCGCTTCTGCATCGACAATGGCATCATGATTGCCCATGCTGGGCTGCTGGCGTACGATACGGGCTTTCGAACGCCACTGGAAGAGAGTTGCTGCACACAGAGATTCCGCACTGACGAAGTGTATATCAAATGGCGGGACTAGACGCCGTGCCATATAGACCAGACCGCCAATGGCAGCCTGCGGTTTTAGTGAAATAAGGCAGGCCAGAACCAAGATCAAGATCAATATTGCAAAACTGTCTCATTATGGTGAAAATAAAATACATTCTGACTAGATGAGAAACAACGACTCTGGGAAGGGGTTTGCTGTAAAACAGTAAAGTGATATGGACAGAAGCAATGTTACTAGGCAGGCACGTTTATCCGCCCCCCCCCCCGGGACAGGAAAATCACCACGGCACACACTATCGCATCAGCCTTCCTGGGGGTTCGTCGGCTTGTACATAATGGTGGTAATGCACTAGAGAGCGGGCCATTCATTAGTAGTCAGATCCAACAATTCGCGAGGCGGCGGGCGCGCGGGCTGGGACGTGGGAAGATACCTTATGGCGATAGCGAGTTGTCGCACAGACACCCAAGACGCCATTTTTGATGCTAATAGTAGCCAAGTGGTTGAGCACCGAGTGGATCGGCATCACGAGCACACTGTTATCGTCCTTGTGAAGGGGCGATGCATTCAGAATCGGCTTGCCAAGAAATCCTGGCAACGCAGGAGGCGACGACAGCTTTTCAATTGCAGACACCGCATACATGTACTCCTCGGAGTCTTCGGGCATATCGAAGTCTGCGAGATACTGTGGGATGTCAACCGTGTATTCATTGCGTGGCGGGAGCTCACGCAGACGCGCGGCGCGTGGAGGGCGCGATGACTCCCGCGGAGGCGCCGGCTTCTCGGTGGCAACAGTCTGCGAAGTTGCTGGTGCAGAAGCGGCAGTGCTTGATGTAAGAGCCGCAGGGGCCTCAAAGTTGGTTGTCGAGGAGGGAGCCTTGGGCCGAGACGCGCGCGAGCTAGATCTTTCAGTGCTAACCTCGATGTAGTTGACCAGGTTGTTGCCGAAATCAACTGTGGTGGGCAGGCTGTCAGACGTGCGCATTTTGTTGTCTACCAAAAACCTGATGTGATGGGTTCCGGGCAAAATCGGGATAGTGACGGAGAAACATCCGGGCTTGCCATTTCTACAAGAATACAAGGGAGTTGGTTAGTACGGAGCGGGACTGCCAGACAGACAGAATTAAACCGGCCATGACCTACACTGGATTCATTCGTAGCTTTCGGTTCCACTGGAACGGTGTGCCTGTAACATACACACGCTCGCCGCCTTGGCGCCACACCAGGCGAGTTGGTACCATGGGACGACTTTTATCCACTAGCAGACCATCACTGTCAATATTTGATGAAGAGGACTTGGCTGTGGAAGACGGGTCCGAGTCCAAGTCCGTGGCTCCATCAACAGGGCCAACAGGCTCACCAAGCGCAGGTGGCAGGATAGGCGAGCCAGGCGTGTGCTCCTCCTCTTCAATGCGGAGCGGCAAGCGCGGCGGCCGGGCCAGATACGACGTCATGTCGGTCATGCTATTCTGTGACATGGGAAGAACGAGGTCCGCCGTCAGCACCGAAGCCCGGATCCCGGGGGGTCTATTGCTAGCAGACGAGGCTCTGTCTGCTGCACTGCTGCTGCTGGGCACATCGACTGGGGCCGACGGCTGGTGCTGCTGGAGCTGGAGCTGCTGCTGGAGGTGCTGTTGCTGGGCGGAAAGAGGCACACTGATTGGCGCAGTGGGCGTGTTGGAAAACGAGGATGCCGACGAGCCCGCGGCTGTAGACCCCGTAGCCGAGAGAAGAGATGCAGCAGGTGGAGCAACGCCTTGTGGGGTAGTAGGAAGTATGGCAGTCGGGCCCCGAATAGTGCCTGGGACATGGCGCCTGGCACCATCAGCATTAGAAGATATGGCAGCGAGAGCTGCAGCTGCAGCGGATTGCTGCTGTCGGATACTCTGTAGCTGCTGCGGCGCATTGGCCTTATCGCGAGGATGGCCGCCAGCCTGAGATGATGGGTTGTTACCCATGGTGATGTCGTGGGTGCTCAACACCTAGCAGCGAAGAAACACAGGCGGCGGGCGGATGCGAGCCTGGTCTTTGATGTTTTTAGTGGCGAGGATGTTGGAGAGGGAAAAGCCGCCCCTGCGGGTTGGCTGGCGATAGGTCCAGGGCGGTGGTGGTGGTGGGGGACAGGAGCCAGTTTAATAGAGATGTCCTTTGTTGTTTTGTGGGGCAAGACTAGGAGGACGGCACGATAATTCAGATGAATCCCATGCAAGCTCCGAGTCTTCAGATGGCAAAGCTGGCTCTCGGAGTTCAAAATATGCAAATCTTTGTGCCAACGTTGTATGTCTTTGATCTCACTGAGATAGAGGAGCCTCGAGAGGCACCACCACCACCCCACCAATCATTCCACCGCTTGAGATCTCATAGCATCGCAGCTGCTGGCAGCTGCCAGACTGACAGGCCAGCCGGCCCCTTATCTTATCAGCCAAACTTTTCCCGGCAGCTCTGGTCTATTGAGGCGCTGACAGCTCGGACGACGTCATCATAGTACGCAGCCGAGCCTCAGACTTTGCTTTTGTTTCATCTTTTCTTCGCGGATCCGGGCTCTATTCCTTGCAGCCGAGCCCTTTGCTAACTAGCAACTCGTCCAGTCACACGCACACACAATGAATGCTAGCTTTCCCCCACCTCGACAGCCCTCTGCCCCCCAGGGCTTCCCTGGCTTTTCTGGCCTTGGGCAGATGTCTGGCTCGCCCGAAGAGCAGCAGAAGCAGATGGAAAAGATGGTGAGTCCTTTTGTGGTGTTCCGGGCCTGTCGTGCCATTAACATCTCTGTAGATGGAGTCTGCCATGCAGAACTGCGTCACCAAGGGCGTTATTTCAGGAGTCATGGGCTTCGGCATGGGTGGTCTGTTCGGCATGTTCATGGCCTCTGTAAGTTTTCCTTGCTATCATGCATGTCCGGTGCTGTGCTTCAATATCTAACGCGCCTCCAAGATGGCCTATGACACGCCGTACCACACCACGGGCGGTGCTGCGACCAATGTATCCTCCCTCCCAATAAAACAACAGCTCGCAGTCGGCTTCAAGGACATGGGCGCACGCTCATGGTCCTCTGCCAAAAGCTTCGGCCGTCTTGGTGCTCTCTATGCAGGCATTGAGTGCGGTATTGAAGGCTTCCGCGCAAAGCACGATCTGATGAACAGTGCCTATGCTGGCTGCTTGACTGGCGGCATTATCTCTCGCAACAACGGCCCTATGGCTGCTGTAAGCGGATGCGCGGCTTTTGCTGCCTTTGGCGTGGCAATTGACGCATGGATGCGAACTACCAATGACGACGATTTCTAGGTGGCCTGGGCCTAGGGCGTCGTGTTCGTCTGGTTGCGAGTTTATTCGTGTTCTCTTCTCACTTGTTTTACTATTTACTTGACAGGCTACTATACCCGGCATGCGGCACGTTGTTTGGCTGTTTGCTTTTTTTTTCTTTTTTTTTCTTCACTTTGACAAGAATATCATGAGCCGGCGCTAGGGGAAGCGATCGACATTTTGTTTTTCCACCTATGGATGTGTTCATCTCCGTATCTGTGATATAGAGAAATGGAATTTCACGTGTATTTTTGTGTTTTGCATACTGGCTACGTATAAACGCGATGTTCACCACTCGTAGCTGTATCAATACAGCCAGGGTGCTCTAGAAGGGGCTAGAATACGCCGTCGTTTCCGTGGGTGAGGCACAGGGCGGCGTTCAGGCCCCGCAGCCCATCGTCAAGATTCATGACGGAGTCACGGAAGAGGGAAAGAATGAAACACGGTTATCCGTGGTATAGGCGTCGTCCTCTAGACCTCAACCCCCCGGAGGGCTGTAGGAGAGAGGAGGAAAAGAAGACGAAAAAGAAGAAAAAGAAGAAAAAGAAGAAAAAAGCCGCCACGCTTATTGTTATTGTGTTATTTTACGTCTACCTACTGTTATTTCGCAGTTATACGACGGCGTGTTCCGGACAGAAACTGCTGGTTGATGTCATCTTCCAGTAGCGTCTGGGCGGTCAGCGG
>NETT01000138.1:0-37078 GCA_003449175.1 Ceratocystis smalleyi | reverse complement strand
GGGGGGGTGAGGCGGCGAAAGGACAGGAAAAAAAGCGAAAAAAAGAAGAAAAAAAAAGGACACAAAATTAAACGACTATAATTTTCAGCTTATGCTTTCCTGCTGCATCAGCTGCACCACTTAGTCCGCCTTTGTCCACCCCGCCCCATTGTTCGTGTGCTTTCTCATTGTACCATTATCCATCTACGTGAAACCAGCGACGCTATGTCTCTCTGTTCCATTGTCCTCTTTGCATTTCACCCTCTTGCTTGCGCCATGTCTACGACCTCTCAAAACGAGGTCGACACAGACAAATCAAGACACAGCACACAGCACACAGCACACAGCACAATGTGTCACTTGCGTTTTGTGCAACCCCAGCCAACCAGCGCACAAACGATCAAAATGCCGGCCAGGCCGTAGCAGCCCCCAAAACCAGGTGAAAACATGGGAGAAGAAGGTTTTTTTTTTTTTTTTTTGATAGCTTGTATTTCACGTTTTTATGTCTGGAATAAACGCATCTAAATCCGCTGAATTGATCCTTTTCCCAACAAGACCCCTTCTCTTGGCCACTAGACGCTCTTGCCAGTATGGATGTGCCGCCGTCTGCCATTGGCTGCTTTGGTCCTCGCCTTCCAACAGTGCTTTTATCGTATCAGTCCCGCAAAGTACCCTCGCTGTATCTTCTGCGGTACGCGCATTCAAGGCACACACACTGGTGTCTTGCTATACTTGCTCAGTACCTGGCCTGGCTACCGACTGACTACCTTCTCTCCCCGTTTGCAAATTTCCCAATGCCGTAAATGCCTCGTCTGCCGTCTTTTCAAGGGTCCTGCCCCAGTTGCCGCCATAGCACCCACTTGGGCTCAACCAACGTACACAGTGCCAGGAAAGCATGTGAAACGGTGTACGTGGGAGCCAAAACCACCTTTTACCCTGCTCGACGTTACTTTGTGCCAATTGTGACAGCAGCAATGCCTCGAGCTAAAGCTAAGCTAGCTTGGAAGCTCTCTTTTTATAAACGCGAAATTCCAAATAAAAATACAAATACCAGTGAAAATGCAACTCCAGAATCACACATAATCTTAGATGGCAAGCTCCGCCCACTTGACTGCTGCTGCTCGGCGCACTCCTCTCCCATTGCGACACTGAAGCTGCGTGTTTTGTCTCGCTGTCTTGCAACGCTCGCCGCGGTCCGCTGGGTAGACAAACTAAGCCAGCCCCAGCCTCTTGGCCGCCCGTGTTTGGTCGGGTCGTGACTTGTGCTTCTTGGTGATACCAGCGTGTACTAAGTACATGTATGCATCTGCACACGCCTCCTCCCTGCGCGAGAACTTCCTTTTTCCTCCACTTGATACTTTATGCATCCGTCCTTGTAGCTAGTGTTTGATCCATCTCTGGGCCGTGCTTTGTGTAGTTGGCTGTGGTTTTCTTCTTGTTATTCCCGGGCCCGACTGCACTCCCCTCATAGAAGCAAGCCATACCCCTCCCACCCAAGTCTTTCGCCCTCGTCCTAGATCTTTGCCTGGGGTCTCGGTACCACATTGTCTCTGCAAGCCTGGCTCCCCTGCTGCTGGCTATCGTTGTCGGCCGCGGGCTGCTGTTCTGGCTGGAGCTGCTCTTGGTCTGGCGGTGGCCGCTGTAATATCAAATTCAAATACCAGACCCAATTTGGCCCTTTCCTGGTCCAGCGTTGCCTTTCCTCGAAGTGGGCGAGGAAGGAACGGGATCCTGAACCTGGAGGTTCCTTCTTTTTTTTTTTGTTTTTTTTTTGTTTTTGTTTTTTGTTTTGTTTCTTGCTTTTTTATTTGCCTTAATTTTCACTAATATTATCGATGCTTTATTGTTATTATCTTACTTTGTCCCCGACTTCCCACTCCCGTAAAAAGTAGACCTCACATATGGCTCTTGCCCTTTATCAACAGGCCCGTCTGCCCTTCCTGTTTTTGCAATAAAACCACCAAAATTTTTTTTTTTTCCTTTTGGAAGTTTCCTTCCAGTCTTAGGTCTATCGTGCTACTTCCCGATTTTTACCCCCTTCGTCTGCTCTTTCCTCAAAATCAAGACCTGTCTCTAAAAGCTTTTCCGCAGGGCCTCCCTTTCCCGCCCGTCTTAGTTCTGCTTTTTATTCCCTTTTATCTTCTTCTCTTCCGCTTCTTTCGACGCTTCGAACTCTTCCATACTCTCCCTTGGGCAACCGTTAATCAAATCCAAACACGGCTTCTTCGAGCTCCTTCATGACCAAGCTCCCCCCGATACTTTCATCTTCTTTTCTTTTACCGTCTCCTCCGCGTCAGCGACGTCGACTTGTTTCTACCACTTAAGGTAATTACCATCTACTCCTATTCACTGGCCGTCCGTGCTCCCTGAGCGCTATAAGTACGGGCGCCTTGGCCCCCCCCGCCCCCCCTGAACGCTCCAGCACCCAAAGACTGCATGGGCGATGGCATTTATAAACTAACACTCGCCAAATGCTCACAGATCTCCATTGTTTTAGCTCCATCTTAGACCACATCCTGTCTGTCCCTGCTGTGTCGACTCTTCGCCATGGTCCGCAAAGCCTCTACTGTCGACCACAATTTGCTCGAAAAAGGCAGCATCGTGGTCTTTGAAGGCCCCTCAGAAGTTGTCTCTACCCAGTTGCGTCTTCTGCCCGCTTCACCTCACATTCTCGTTCTCCCTGGCCTACAAAATTACCTTCCTGAACACCTAGAGACAAACGTCGACTGCAGAACATACGTTCGCCACATTCACAATGCTGCCGCCGCCCGCCATGACGCTGCCGTCGACTTCATCCGCGCCGGCTCACCAGATGCTAAGCGTCTTGTCTTTCTCAATGGCGGCACTGCCCGCGCATATGCCATGTGCATTCAGTACATCTCTGACCGAGAGGCCCACGGCAACATCTCAATAGCAGAGACCCATTTCAGAGGCCTCGTCGGCGGCGCCGCCGCTGGCATTACCTCAGACTCTCCTGAGCCCACATTGGACGATGATTGCTTTGGCGCAACATTCGAAGAGCGCATGGTCAATGTCATGCGCGCCGCTGAGGCCCTCGATGAAAAGACGTCAGATCTACAGTCAGAACCGTACTCAGCCTGCTCCATCCGTCCCCGGAGCATGAGTCTCCCAGTGTATGGCTTCACCGACCGTTTCGGCGATCTAGCTGCCTTTTACATGTTCGGCAGCCCCTTGAACGAGGCCGCAATCGAAGAGGCCGACGAGGCTACTCGCGAGCTTTTTTCTCGCGTTACTTCCGTATTTGCGGCTGCTGCCAATGACAGCCCGCCCCGGCACGAGCGTCCCGTTTCTCCCACTGAGACTGTGTCTAGTGACCGCAGCTCATGCAGAGATTCGTGCGTCTCGCCCACTACACCCTACCCCCCACGCCGCAAGCAGCCTGTTGACAACAAAATTGTCGAGGCCTGGGCTTCGGACCTCCGTGTTCTGCTCCCCATTCCCGTGAAGCCTCCACAGCGCACTCGCTCTCTGCAGTTTAAGCCCGTGAAAAAGACACCCAAGTCGAAGCCCCCCCCAAGCACACCGCCTTCCAAGGGTGAGCTGCTCTCCGCAGCACGAGTTCCCCATGATGGCCGGCCCATCTCTTGCATTGATATGCCCCACCAAAAAGACACCCAAAGCCAGGGGACACAGTCGCTCTCACCGCCCAAATTCCACAAGTGCTTCAAGTCTCCCTTTGGCCAAGAAGACAACTGCCCCTCTTTGGCGGACCACCGCGAAGCTCGTCGCGAATCCGTGCGTCGTGAGTCGATGCGCAGGGAATCTATTAGACAAGAGGCAGTGCGCAGGGCGTCAGCGGCTGTAGCTGCCGCATCAGCCACACCCAGCCAACTTTTGCCGTTCACTGAAGATATGGTCGTTTTCTTTCGCGATGAGTCGCACGAGAGCCTTTTGGAGCGCGTTGTCAGTAATTTCCAAAACGGAATCTTCCCTTTTGTAGCGCCCAGGCTCTCAGACCACCGCCGGCCGTCGGTACCCAGAGTGGTTGTTTCAAGACCGGCCTCATGCGTTCTCTCCCCACCGCCCATGCCGTATCTGTTGAATGATGGAATTCGCCGTGCTAGCTCGCCGCAACCACGGATATTCAAAGAGGATTATGACTTTGGTGGCAGGTTTAAGAAGACTGTGGATGAAGAGGAAGAAGTGGCTGGCACTGCTCTCCCTATCAGTGACGAGCATCTTCTGTCTTCATTCCCCCCCACCCCAGCTCATACTCCTCCTATCGGGCCACTGCCTGAAAATCTCAGCAGCCGCTTCCACGTGCTGCCTATTTCACACATTACCACCGCCGTCGGCGTGCAAAACTCGCTGCGCGCTATCCTGGACAAGCAGTTCCCGCGCAGCGAAGTTGGCTACCAGCAATTCTGTCCTATGCTCCCCGAACTCAATGGCCTTTGGAAGCCGGTGTTTAGAGAATCCGTCAGCTCCAATGGCCACCGGGAACGGCGCAAGGTCGACTTCATCCTCGCCCTGGGCGCGCAAAATGGTGTCGACAAGTCATTCTCTGGCGGTGTCTCTCGCAAGCTAGAGCAGCTTGGTACTAAGCCTACGGGCGAGTCTCGCAGTGGCAGACTGGATCTTCGGTACTTGATTGTCAACGCCATGCAGGCGTTCACGTCACAGCGCTTGATGTACCAGACTGAGGACAACCCGTTCACCAACCCCTACTTGCTGGCCTCCTTGGTTATCCCCCATCTGGAGACCTTCCTGGCTGCGCATACTCACATCCGCTATCTATTGCTAGACTACCCCCCGGACCATCTTTCTACCATCCTGTCCATCCAAAAGCTGATTGGCTCGGACATTATGAAGGTTGCCCAGATATTTGATGCTAATGGCACTGAAAAGGCTCCCTTCAACCCCCTGCCCTGCCGTCCTCCTTCTCCCACAGCCACCTCAGCCTATTCGTCTTTCACACCGTCTAGCGACCAGCCTACGCTTAGCCGTGCTAATTTGCTTCTGTCCTCCGCTGCTACACCGTCTGAGACAAATAGCTTCCTGCATGCAGTATCGTCAGTCCTCATTAGCATATCCGACTTTTACGACAACACTGCGGCTGTTGCTGCGGCCGCTGCTGCTGCTGCTGCTGCTGCTGCCGCTGACGATGGGATGTTCTGCCCCCCTCTATCACCTGCCAGCCGCACGCCTATCAAGGGCCCATTTTCGGCCTTCCCTACTCGTTCGTCTGGCCAGCCGATTACACCCAATGTGCCGCCAACCCCCACCTCCAGCGCTCGTGGTGGCGGCTTCAAACTCTCGCGGCCACCCAAAGGCCGCCGCTTCATGTCGCGCAACATATCGCCCGCGTCTTCTAAGATTGCCGATTTGATGCCTGATGTTGTCACGGACCCCGCTGTGGAGATCAACGTGTCGGACTGGGACGATTTTGATCTGGAGGATGACGTAGAACTAGATGCCGATGAGCGACGTTTTGTGCCGTTGTTTATGCGCAGACGGCCGTCGCGGCTCATGGGGAACAACAAAGCGTTGCGGTTCCTGGGGCTTGCGTGAGATTTGAGGTAACCTCGCCGCTGCCACACTCCCTCCCTGTTTTATTTTCTTTCCTCTGCCTTTTCGAGATGTTGGTCTCGTTCTCTTCGTCTCTTCTTCTTGCTACGTCTCGCCAACACCCCCGGTTTCTAGTTCCAGATCCCTATGATGTTTAGAGTGGATCTCGTAGGACCGGCCGTCGTTCCTTTCTGTTCTTTGTGTGTTTTTGTTTTTGTTTCTGTTTTTCTTTTGTTATTTATGGATATACCAGGACCCTTTTTGTCTTTTCCCTTTGTCTTCCCTTTTTCTTTTCCTCATTTTTCCCTATGTCCAAGCTTGGAGCCCATGTTGCTCTTGTTCTTTTCTGTCCCTGTTCTCTTTATCGAGATGGTCAAGACCGACTTGGGCCATACTTTTCCCTTCGTTATTCTTTTTTTCTCTATTTTTTCCCCTTGCGTCAAAACAACGATAGGTTAACGTTTGACTCACATCGTTCCTCTATCTGATGAGGAAATACATGTTTTTGAAAATCCAAAGATTTATTCAACTTGTCAAGACCATAACTCATCACATGTGTGTGCGTGTGCCCCTGCGGCCAAGAGGACGTTGCTCTCATTTCAGAAATCACGACAGCAGCATCGATATAAGCATAAGTAGACCTGGCTTTTGTGTGTGGTTTGCCTGGTGTCTTCTATTTCGTGTGCTGCGTCTTCCTCTCGTAGTCCAATCCGTTCTCTCCAACTCTCCCGTTAGTCTACTTACTTGCCTCTTCTTCGTCCATCTCTCCACTCTCGTCACTTTGTTCCAGTCCCGCCCCTGTGTGTCTCGTTCCTTGCTTGTTTCACACGTGTAGCCAGGCCAAGTCAGGCTTGGCTTCCAAGACAGCAGCCCCTTCTGTTCTCCCGCTCTTGGCGTGTGTCCAGGAAAAAAAAAGAACAAAAAAGTTTGGGAGACCAGGGACATGCGCTCTGTCATTCAGTCATTCAGCCATGTTAATTATTTGCTCATCTGTATTCATGTCGCCCCGTCCTTCCGGCCCTCTATCTTCTTGATCTAATTACAGGCTACGCAAAACCCATTACATCCAGACACCTGCAGACGCCCACACACGCCACATCCTTGGGTTTCATGGCCCAAAGCACGCCCAGAAGACCATAGTAGGGGTAATACGAAGAAACAGAGTTACGAAACGGAACGGACCAAGGAGAGAACACCAGGAAAAGAAAAAGGAAAAAAAGAAAACACGCACAGGACGTTAACTAGGAAGAAAACAAAAGAAGAGAAGAGAAAACACAGAAAGAACGGGGAGACAGGACATAAAAAAAGAAAGCAAAGGGTGTGATAGTGGTAGTCGAGAAAGTAGAAGAAAAGGGACCTCGTCAGACGCATAAGAGAACCGGAATTTAGGAAACGAAAAAAACAAGAGAGACAGAGGGACATCGAAGATAGAGAAACACAGGGAAAAAAAGGGCAAAGAAAACAAGAACAACCCAATCTGTCAACAACTGGCTAGCTAGCTGGCTCAGCAGCAAGGACCGCTGGACGAGGTGTTCACGCCGTGGCCGGGGCCGACTTGCACGCTGGGCTTGGTGTTGCTGGCAGTCGACGCGCCCATCCGCTCCTTGATCTTCAGAGCCATGGTCATAAAGGCCTGTTCGACGTTGGAGGCGTCCTTAGCTGAGGTTTCAAGGAAAGGGATGCCAAGGCTGTCAGCGAACTCCTTGGCGACCTCGTACTTGACGACCTTCTTTTCCGTCATATCGCTCTTGTTGCCGACGAGCAGCTTGTTGACACCTTCTGTAGCGTAGCGGTCGATTTCCTGCAACCATTGCTTGACGTTGTTGAACGAGTCCTCGTCGGTCACATCGTAGACGACGCAGATGCCGTGGGCACCACGGTAGTACGATGAAGTAATGGTCCGGAAGCGTTCCTGGCCAGCAGTATCCCACTGTAAATGAGCAGAGTGTTAGTCTGGGCAGGGAGAGGCGGATAAAGAATGGCAGAAATGTAGAGTGACTTACGATCTGGAGCTTGACGGTCTTGCCGTCCTGCTCTACAGTGCGAATTTTCTACCGAGGAGCAAGCAGAACTTGGAGTTAGCGCACAGAAATATGGATGGGAGGGAGAGGTTGTTATCATGGCAGCGACATACGAAGTCAACACCAATGGTGGAAATGTACGACTCGGTGTAGGTATCATCAGCAAAACGCAGCAGCAGACAAGACTTGCCAACACCGGAGTCACCGATAAGCAGGAGCTTGAAGAGGTAGTCGTATCTGGCAGAGATAAAGCGTCAGGGTTAGCCTGTGGATAGTGGAGGGGCAAGGGAAATAGAGACGGCGGGGGGGGAGGGAGAGAGGGAAGAGAGGGGGGATGGGCGTTTCAATTCCAATGGCTGTCGACTGTGGGAGGATCCCAAGACATGTAGGAGGCACATGTGCATTTATCGGCAACGAGCTATGGACATGCCGCCAGCGGCGAGTGGATAGTGAAGTGGGCGAGGCACCAAGGGACACTGAAAGTGCCTTTAGCGGTGGGGAGGGTGCTCTAGTGCTCTAATAGGAGACACAGACGGGTTAGCTTGGCTCTGAAACAGCATAAAGAGTAAAAAGCCCACGAGGCTTAATAGAGCCAGCATCGCACAGCAACAGAGGGATAGCCGGGGAGATGGGCCGAGGACGAGGCAGCAGAAAAGACGGCGAGATAATGCGAAGACGATTGGAGAAGGTAGCAGAATAAACCTAGCCAGGAGGAGGGGTGGTACAGAGGTTGATCACGAGGCTGGCTAGCTGGCTCGAAGCATCACAGAGGGAGAAGCCGGACTCAAAGGTAAAAAGGAGAACATGACGGAGGCGGACAACTCACTACTCGGGATTCATTTTGGCTAAGCTTGGATAGAAAACAACACAGAGAAAATGAGGCTCACGAAAAGAAGAGAATAAAATAAAATAAAAAAAGGGCGGTAGGGGAATAAAAAGGGTGACGATTTAGGAGGGACTAAGCAAGTTCGGCGGCGGCTGTGATGGGCGGCGATGGGGGGGAGAGAGAAACAGATAAGAAAAGGCGATTCGGCTTATGTAAGCAGAGACGAAGGCGAGACAGCAAGAGCTGAGCAGGATGAACAAGAAAGTCGAGGTTGTCGCGAAGAAGATCAAAGCTAGAATTTGCTAAGAGGGAGGAAAATGGTGAAAAGGGCGGCAAGACTTTCAGTGGCTTGCTTTGGCTTTCAACTCTAAATTGTCCTGATACAAGGCAAAAGCCAAACAAATTCCCCCCAATATGATGCCAGCAAGTTCGTTCGTTGCCTGGGGATCAGAAGCTTCCTCGGCTAAACACCGGCTGACCCTGCATCGCATCACGTGGCTTGAATGGCGACCAGTGCTGCAGCTGGCGAGCCGGTGCTGGACAGCTGGTCTTTACTCCACCTCCAAGGCTTAACCCGCTGTCAAAGCCCGAGCTTGGTCCTTCTCGTCCAGCACAAGTCACTCAGCCATATCGTTGTTTTTGCCCTACACTTGGCTGTCCAAGCCCATAGCTGTGCTTTACCACCTCCATCTCCCTTCCCATCTGCTACTCAAATGGCTTCGAGAAAGCGTGGGGATAGTGTGGGATCGCCCACCCCTACCCCTACTACCCCTAAGCAAAAGACTACCTCGACCGAAACGACCCAACCTAGAAAGCCCAGGCCAGAGCATCTCAGCGACCCATTTCTGGACAGCTTTCTAGAAGAGTCGTTTGACCCGGTTGACTATCTCAACAGTGTGCTGCCGTCGCTGAAGACCAGTTCACTCAGGATCAACCATTTGAAGTCTAGGGCGGCGTCTACATCTACTCCCGCCTCGACATCTACCTCGACATCTACCTCTTCGTCTACGAATCCGCCCATGACACTAGCGGAGATCGGCAATGTGATTCAGGACTTGGATGCCAAGCTCAGCATGCACAGCACGCGGTTGACGGCCATTCTGACACAAATGACTGACGAAATCTTGCGTAGCAGCGGGCGTCTGGCCTACGAAGCTGAGCTGTTGCGTGGAAAGGTACTGGGTCTCTCTGAAACACTCGATGAGAAGCTGCAAGAAGACATCAAGAAGTTTGTACCGGAAGGCATCGATAGCACGACCGTGGTTCCGCCGCGGCCAACAGCTGTGCTGGACGCAGCCGCGCCCCCGCCCCCAGCCGCGGCCACAGAGTCAAACGACGCAGCGGCAGATGTAGATTCCGATGTTATCAGCGAATTCTTGAAGCTGAGCCAACACGACCCAGAGAACCTCCGTCAGTTGCAGAGACTTACGCTAGTGCACGATCGTCTAGAAGCCGTGATTCAGACGTTTGGCGAAGCGATGGAGTTTGTGTTTCCGCCGTCGGAAATGTCTGTTGCATCCTCGTTTCTCTCCGTCTCGGCGCCAGAACCCGGCTCGGACGACCAAAGCTTGGAAGAGAAGGGCCAGCAGGTGCTGCAGAAGCTGCGCCAGGAAATCGCAGACCTGCTTAACGACAAAGACGACCCAGTTACAGGCATCGAGAATGCCATGACGCGCATCGAGAAGCTCAAGGACCTTAACATCATATGGCAGGGCACGGTAGAAGAAAAAGGCAGGACAAAGTTTATTCAGAGCTTGATTCTGATGGTGACCTTGAAAAATTCAGAGCTAATGAAGATAACACGGGAAAACTCACCAGCCAAAAAGATGGAGAGGGCGGCGTCCTCGTTGCGGGATCCACTGGCCCATGGGTATTCAGGGTATTCAGCATTCGTGAACCATCTCCTGAACATCTGAGAGGCCGTGAAACAGTAGATTCAGCAAAGCAAGAATCAGAGCAAGGCCGGCCAGCTTGGCAGTAGATATTACATTAGGAGTTGTGCACTATATAGCAAGCCAAGGTCCGCTACGTTACAAGCAAGCAGACCAAACAAGCCCAGAATAGAATCGCTACCAGCTCTCCACAAGCAAGTCTCAAGTGGCAGACAAAGCCACAAGCTTTGTTATCGGGCCAATGGCCAGTCGCGATAAGCCGCTCTATGACGCCGTTCTCAGCAAACAGAAAAAGCGGGTCCACAGAGGCACTTTCGATCCGTTTAGATTATTTTTAATTCTTCTTTTTTTTTTCTCCCTGAATTTATTCTCATGTTTTGTATTTCTTTGAACGTTTCCTTTGACGCCATCGCGACATTCGTTGTTTAACGGCTGCAGAGTGTTGATCTTGCCCAAACAGAGCCAAAAGACAGGAAGGTCTAGAGAGCGGGCTTGTCCTATTTTATCTGTTGTTTTATTCGTTGATCAAGCTGTCGTCCAAGGCAAAAAAAGAAGGGAGAAAGAAACATCTCCAGTCTCGGCCTTGCTCGGTGTTCTTTTCGTGGCCTCTGGCTCGTCTCTTTATTGCCGCCGTTTCATCTCATTCCGCCCGTCTTTTGCCCGGCGTTGCTGGCGTTCATTCTCGATCGAGATGTCTACCAACGACATTCCCATGGCTCAGCCACTTTCTGGGGCCCGCCGGCCCGACGCCGCAGCCCAAGCCAAGCGCGACCGTAAGCGTAAAGACCTAGCCGACCGACTAGACCAGCTGCAGAAGAAGTTCAGCCAGGATAAGGACCTCAAGTATCGGGATCATCTCCAGCGCGTGCAGGTCGACTCGGCACTAGTCACTAGAATGGATCCGTACTCGGAAAATGCCCTCGAGGTTTTAGAGGAAATGCGCGTCGAACATGCCAAGACGCAGACCACCAATCATCCAAATGAGTCGACCCGGACGTTGTTGGAGATGGCCGGTCCGCGGTTCCAAGAGTGGGCACAGTCGATTAGCGATGTGCATGAGTACAGGGACTTCCAGTTGACGAAACAGCTGGTAGGTTTTTTTCTCCGTCTTTCCTTCTCAGGCGAACGGGCGGGCCCCTTGGGCGGGCCCCTTGGGCAGTCCCCAGAGCCACCCCCCCCCCCCCCCCTCTCTCTGCCTTTTACTTTAGCCGCCAACTAACTCCTTTCGCCCTCCAACCCCTAGCATGACTACAAAACCCGCATTCAATCCAGCAAAAACACTTACAACTACCGCATTGAAACTGCCAAACGCGAGCAACACTGCCTGGCGAAAACCCTCCGCGACCGTCTCATCAATACCCTCAATGCCAAAAAGCACCGTCTTCTTAAGGAGAAGGAGGCTTTTGAGATTGGCGATACCTCGGCTTTGATGCTTCACTCCAACCAGTACAGCTTCCTACGGCCGTCTTCCCCTAGCGGCAATACAAAGCGGACCCGCACTCGCCGGGAACAAGAGGACATTTTGGCCTCGACCAACGGTAGCAGCCACGAAAAGAAGCGGAAGCGTGGTGCCGATGACGACGGCTCACCAGCACCAGTCAAACGCGTGCTTGACACCACAGATGCCACCCCTATGTGGCAGTCCGAAAAGCTACGGCTGTCGGCTAAGCATGCGGGCCCCATTTACAGTCTGGAGAAGCTCTTTACCGAGAAAGAGCTAGCAATGACATACAACACCGCAGCCATGGCAGCCCACAGATACATGCTGCGCCATCGCTTCGGCTCGGGCGAAGGCAACGAAAGCGTCTCAGACAACGACGACGACGATGCGCCGACTATGGAACGGCAGGTTTCCCATCAAACACGCAGCACGCGAGGTGCCAACCCCAACTTTTCGGAGGACCGCTACATCGGCTGGGAGGCCATTTCTTCCTTCGGGATCCCCGCTAATCTTGATCTGGCCCATGGCACGGAAATGCCTAAGATGCCACCGCAGCAGCCGGCCCAGTATCTCAAGGCCAACCTGCGCTCAGTCGACAGTAACTTCCCGTCCAGCCTGGGCTCCGACGACATCAACTCGGACCTGCAAGTCATGAAGCTGTACAAGACCTTTGACAAGCACCACCAGCAGGGTGCATCGCTGTTGCAGACCGGCGGCCTGCGCAAGCTGCTCGAAGTTGCCGCCCAGCCCAGCGTACAGGAGACTTATGTGGCCTTTGCCGCACGCCCCCGCAACTCCAACTATGAGGCTTTGCGTCGCGATCTAGGCATCACTGACAACGAGTCGGCTGTGCGCGGGTCGCCGTCTAAGAACACGGCCAGCAGCAACGGCAACGGCAATGGCAATGGTGGTGGGTCTAGTGGTGGCGGTGCAGCGGCCAAGGATGCAATTTCTAGTGCTCGCCGGCTTAAGGAGTCGTTGAGTGCGAAGGGAAGTGTGTCGATGAGTCGTCAGAGCAGTGCAAACGGCGTGGGCATGAGTCGGCAGGGAAGCTCAAGGGGAAAGGGCCGCAAAAACTAAGGGCTGTCAGGAGGGCCTGAAGGAGCATCCGTGACTTGTGGGAGCCAGCTTCTAAAGTCTCCTGATTGCGCTTCTCTCCTATGTCTCTACCGTTTTTTTCCCTTCAAGTTCCTGGCCCGTCCCGGTCCATGCGCTTTAACGGACGTGACCGGCAGGCTCGCCAGTGCCAATGTCCCAGTTCTCTCGATGCCCAGTCTTTATGGGGAAGGCGTTTTGTGGCTGTATTTATTTATGCTTTTATGTATCCCTACTTTCCTTGTTGCCTCTAGTGTTCTCCTAATACCTGTCAAGTAGCAGTTTGGCAGAGCGAGCCTGTTCCTCTCAGTTGTGCGTGTTTTTTGCGGGAGTTTTTCTTTTTTGGTTCACCTCCTTGTTTGGCATCATTGTTTTGCAGTTTTCTTGGTTTCAGCGGAGCTCTCTCTATATTTACGTCTCATGTGACCCATTGCGGCGCCCACCCTTCGTGATTGTACGGTACAGTAGGGCGATAAAAGTGACGATGCACCCCCGCATGGCCGGAATCTTGCGTCTTCACCACGCTGTTTCCAGGCCGGGTTTCTCAGCCAAATGTATATCCATTATTAGTTCGTGGCTTGATATGTAGGTTTCTTGGTCTTTGAAGATTCATGGGCCGGCTTAGTCTGAGTGGAAAACATGACGCGGCCGCAAAGGTGTCGAGAGAGTGCATCGTCACGTCACTTCTGTCACTCCACTGTAGAATCTACCCCCTTCGATACAACAACGGCTAATCACATGGTGTACATACGGTGTGCTGTCCAGTCAGTGTCGGAGCTCTACAGAACTTGGAAACCATCACTCATAGTTATTCAGCACAACACATCTCCCATACAGCGTTCCTAAAGTCCAGGCGTCATTCCTACCATTAGGACCCAAATACCAAAGCCCTCACCTCAATGCTCTCCCGAGGACGTGCATCCGCCGCTGTTCCCGGGTGCACAAAAGCCGAGTGTGGCGTACGTCCGCCCTTGACCTGTGATCCATCCTTCAATGCCTCGCTATCAAAGCACTCAATCAACACTCTCTCTTCCAACGTCACGCCACTGAGATACCACCACTCTTGAGTCGGGTTAAACCTGACCGCCGCGGTCTCGCCCGTATAGCCATTCTCATACTGGTGCCGCACGGGCAAAATATCCGCATCACTCACCGACGACGACGCTGCAAACGCCAGTGGGTGTGACTCGACAGCCGCACCAATTGGCCGCCACACGTTTACAATGCGGTAGCGGCCGCGCAGCAGCTCGTCGGCCTCTTCCGGAAGGTGGCTCCGCACGCGCTTCTGTGCACTGGATAGTGTCTGGTCGATGTGCACCATAGACACGGGCTCGCGGGGGGCACCGGGAACGGCACGTCGGATGGTGTGGTCGAAAATGTGCATCTTGCTGACGCCAGGAATGGCAGCTCGTAGAAGGGCTTCTACTTCTGGGTAGTACACGGTGCGGATGGCTGCATCGGTCTCGTCCTGGTCATGGGCGCCAGCGGCAATGGCGGCTGTGGCAGAAGTAAAGACGCTTTCTGGCGCGGTTTGCAGCCCTCCCGCACCGATTTCATCAGGCCGTACCAGTTGGAACCCCTCGACGTCCAGTGTCGGCGCCGGGCGGCCACGCAGGTCTTGAATCAGCACGCTCTGTGGGTCTTGGCCAAAGTTGATCTTGTGGCCAGTGGCAGAGATGTAATTCATTGGCGGACTGCCGTCAGAGGGGGCACGGTAAAAGTTGAGAGTGGCATGGACATCGCCACGAGGTATCTTGGAGCCGGAGCTGCTAGTAGTAGCAGTAGTAGTAGCGGGGGTGGGTGCAGTGGAGGTCACCATGGTGAAAGATGTATATAATATGGGTAGGCAGATGCAGTCCGCAAGCATACAAGGGACTTTGAGAGTTCTGTTTGGTGTGATTCTGGTTTGACGGGTGTGTGGATAGACCGATACTTTGTGGTGGTGGGCTTGGAGTAGACGTGCAGCCAGCCAGCTATCTTATATACAAGTCTACCCCAAAGGGCGGAGGAACTTGGATTTATAATATCTCTGAAACGTCCCTTCATATCACATCACCAACATGACGACGAATTAAGTGCGTGCGGCCTAGGTTTCTGTAGGGCATATGACGCCATACCGTCATCTCAGTAGTATTAGTAATGGTGGCTCCCCAATGACATAATGCTATGTTACTAGGGTTATTGTGGATAGTTGTGCATGGCATAGTATTGTTAGGGTTAGGACTCTGGCGATAAACCCACGGACAATATGATGAGCAAACACACCATGGCCGTCCCGCTCCTCCTCTTCACATCTAATCGACACGACTATTTGCCCACCGCAAAGACGGCATACTAAAGGAACGAGGCTAATACTGCCCTCGCTCTTGTGGACCTTCAAACTATCCGATGTAGAGGAGCTGGCTATTGTCCTGGCTTCGCGAGGGCTGGCCCTGACACTACGCGGTGTTGAAGACATAGCCAACCGACTGTTCGTCGACTGCAGCACGTCGCCTGGGCTTCCAACTTGATCAAACGGACGGTCGCTACCGGCTTCTTATCCTTGAGGGGGGGCATGAAAGCCACCACTCCGTCGACTCTATGAACACAGCCATGTCGTCACACTGTGCATGCCAGCTCACTCGTCTCACCTACCTCAGCCTCTTGGCGCCGGGTGCTTTAGACCACTCAAGAAGGCCGATGGCCGAGGAATCGAGCATCTAATCAGGCGCTCGACAACCCGTGTTTCCGAGGAGACGACTGTAGACGAGAGGAGAGTGGGATTGGCCGGCAAGACGCTGATACACAGTGGTGGTCAGGGAAGGCCGGGGCCGGCGAGGGTAGGGCTGATCGCAGCTCAAGAACATGCAACCGTGTTGTTGAAAGACCTGGAGAAGCGAATGGCGGTTAGTTTGAATTGACCAAATGATGCGTTGTGTTTTATGCTATGTTCCGTCTCGAGGGTCGACAGTTTTGGTGCCTTCGCTAGTTGGGGCATCCGCTCATCATGCATGTTGCGAGAAAAGATAACGCCGGCCCTTACTTGCATTCGCAGCCTTGGCTCTCCAACAACTGGGGTGATTTCCAACACCCGGCCAGTAGTCGAGCGTTGCCGGCGTCAAGGGCTGTATCAAGACTGCGTTCGCCATCCGCATCTCCATGGCCACAGGGTGCCGGGCACCTGCACAAAAAAGAGTGGCGGCTACCGGTTTCCACAGTCCTCTCTAACTTTGCTTTTGGGCGACAACAAGGGCATTGCCGTTCGATGCATTGTTTGCCCGAGCCTCTACGTGTTGCTCAACTGATGCTCTGCTACATGCGGATAGAAAAGTTTGAATGGTTCTTGTCGGTGCGTGCTGGGGCGCTCGGAAATCGCTAGCCATGGCAGTTTCAGCCCCCAACACCCTCTAGGTGGATACGACTGAGGGTGTTTGCTATCGGTACGGAGGGGTATCGTAATAGACGTATTGGCGGCCATTGCTCCAGAACAAGGATAGCTAATTTCCCAAGTAACAGCCGCGTGCTTTATTGCCGGACAAGAAGCCCTCCTCCGCAAAGAGGCAAGGGGAAATAATTTTGGCCGCTTTTCGCCTGGAATGAAGAGCCAGCCCTGTCTTCTTGTTGTCGGGTTTCACAGCGCCAAGACAGCCCTTGCGCAAGAAACAAGTAATGCAGGGAAAACGGGCTAAGCTTCAGCAGAGAAGGGCCAGGTGACTAGGGTGGATGGAGGGCGGCCAGTGTATGAGGGGGTCAGTGGGACGATGATTTTCCAGGGGAGGGGCCTGTTAGGTCAAGCAACGAGAAATGCGTTCGGGATTAAAGATATAACGCAGAACAGAGGGTAGCACTTACTCCCGCAGCGCACCACTTGCAAATTGCCGCGTTGAGCCTCGATAAGCAGTGAAGCAGAAGGGTGGAGAGGGAGGCCAGCGACAAGGGCAGGCAGCTTGGCTCCGGAAGTCGGCAAGGTTACGTGGGTCGATATCGAAGAAGTATTTATGGAAAGCCCGATGAAGAAAAATGGCAAAATTAGCGTTCTAAGCTCCGGGAAGCTCTTAATGGTCGATGCTGCCTTTCGGGATGTGGGATGGTGGGTATGGGGTACTGGATATGGACTCGAGAGAAAAGGAAAGGACCAAGTAAGGCTTAACGCGCAATAACCAAAAAAAGAAGGCTGCTTGCTTGACGTGGAAGGTCCTCGAGTCTTGCTCTTTCCTTATCTTAGTCCCGAGGTGGACGTTATGTTGACGGCGACAACGAAGCTGCTGCTACTATCATTTGCGATCTGCTCTGGTTGGGGGCTGAAAGCAAAGCGTGTGCGGAGGACAAGAGGCCCAGAAGGCTCGAGACTCTCTCCTCTCCCTCTGCGTCCCTTGACAATCCTGGGGCTGCTCTCAATGCCACCTTCCGGGCGTCTCTATCACTCTTAAACTTGAGCCTCTTACTTGCATCTCAGGACCGGCCAAGCGGCATAAGAGCTTGTTGTTGTCTGTTCCTTTTGCGTCGCTTGTCAGAAAAGGGCAGTGAGAGGAGAGGGGCCGTGCAGATCGATAGGGAGAAAAAAAAAAGAAAAAAGGAAAAAGAAAACGGCAAGACCAACCCCAGAGCTTAGGATTTCTTCTTTTCCCTCGACTCTGGGCGCTCCTTTTTTTTTCTTTTTTCTCGTCCTTCTACACTTTTTTGTCCGCCTTCCGACACGCACTCTCTCTACCCACGAGTTTTGTTCGGCCTTGGTGCGACTTTTAGGAAGCTAGATCGATCTTGTGGTCGTGCTTCGGCTCTTTCTTCCCTTCGCTCGTGCCGTCGTTCGTGCTTCCACTTGTTACCTCAAATCTAGATTTCCTTGTTCCCTTTTTCTTTTTTCTTTTTTATTTTTTCCTTTTTCCTTTTTCCCCTTCTTCTTTCTTCTGGCTTCTGGCTTCTTTCTCCTTTTCCTTGCACAGTCCGCGCTTTTGGTCCCGAACAAAGCCTTTTCGCCCCCAAATAAGAAGAAAATATAGACCTTGTAAGACGGCACGCAACACTGTCACTTGTCACCACCCGCCTCCTGGAATTTAGTAGAGCTTAATCCCATTTCCGGCCAATAGGGTATTATTTGTATCCTCTTGCTGCATTGCCGCAGCATTGCACGATTGTTCTCTTTGTTGCCCTCAGTCGGCTGCCAGCATCTTCTGGGACTCGCGGGTCAAGCCGTTCTTTCCCCCTTTCTCACTCCCACTTTCTCTGGTTTTAACAGTCGTCTGCGTACACCCCTTTGTTATGTCTTATAATACACAGCCTCTTTCGCTGGCTCACATGTCTGCATCTGCATCCACACAACCGGCGGCGCCTGGAAGTACGGCCCGCAAATCTTCGGCGTCGTCTGCGTCGCCGCCACGCGTTGCCCTTCCCAATCGAAATGTGACGGCAAAGACCATTGAAGATGCCTTTGTGGCCTTCATCCTGTACTGCAACCCTGCTGTATCGCCGGATAGTGACGTCAGCGCTCTGCGCGAAGCCTTTTCCACGCTGCCCAAGAGTGACGGCAAGTCCTTTTCGCCCTTCCGCTTGTACGAGCTGGTTTGCCAGCTAGACTCCAAAGAGGTCAAGACTTGGGTCGAGCTGGCCCTTACCCTTGGTGTCGAGCCACCGGACCATTCAAAGGGCCAGAGCACCCAGAAAATCCAGCAATATGCCGTGCGGCTCAAAGTATGCTTTTGACAGGCCCACCAGTGCCAATGAGCCTCCCTCTTCTCAATGTTCGCTCCGATCTTTGCTAACGGTCCATACAGAGATGGATGCACTCTTTGCACGTAGACGCCTTCTTCGAGTACCTTATTGGTCGTGAACACGTCTACTGGATCGAGATCCCTGATGACCCTAATCCTATTGGCACTCACATGCGCGACGGTGTCCCGCCTGAGGATGACATGGCACTGCGCGCTCTTCTGCCACACATTAGGCCGCGGCGAGGCCGTAAGCGCGCCGACGAAAATGAGCACAAGGCGGGCTTTGCGTCGCCATTGCGTCGCGAATACCATGTAGATTCGTACGCCCGCCCCAGCCGCCACTCTCACAGCGACGTTGAGCTGCGGTACCAGGGCTCGCCACACCAGTCGCACCGCCAACCGCATCGCCAGCCACATCCGCCACACCAGCAGCCGCACCAGCAGCCGCACCACCATCCGCAGCCCTCGCCACCTCAGCCATGGAACTGGCCAGCACGTCCGCCCACCACCTCATCTCCACACAGTGAGCAGCTGCGGCCGTATAACCCGCCGCCGGCCAGTGGGGGGACATGGCACCACCACGCTGGTGAGAACACCTTGAGTAGCCCCGGTAGCCACAGCTGCAGCCACCCCCAGACTCACCCGGAGTCTGCTGCCAACGCTCCTGGCACAACGCGGTCGGTGTTCTGGCCCGACGACTCGTGCGGGCCAACGTCAGCTCCAGCCACGTGTATAACGAAGCTGAAGAGGAGGTACGGAGCCAAAGCCGTATCTTCTGCGTGGCGGAGCACGTCACGTGGCAAGACTCGCGGCCGCCCGCCCTCAAATCGCCCACATGCCGATGACACATCAGCTATGGATGTCTCGCTTGCACGCGAAATCCCATTGCCACCGCTATCGCCCAGGGCCCATGCACAGCAGCAGCCGTCTTGCCCGTCCCTGCTTCACCATCACCTTCGTCCGCCTCGGCCAAATACGTCTCTTGACATAAGATCGGGCGATAATGGCACGGGCCACATGCCAGCGTCACCCACACACATGCGCACGTCAATGCATGAGCCGACAAGACCAGGGCACCCGCACCATGATTACCAGCTGCATTACGCGGCCACGTCAGATGAAGACATGTCGGATGTTAGCAATGACAGCAACGATGAGGACGCTCCACATGCGGTGCCACCGGAGCGCGCAGCCTTCCCAACTGACATATTTCCGCCCACTCGCACTGTTGAGGGCAGCCTGAACTTTCCGTCAGTGCGGCAGCCAAGCCAAGCTGACAACGAAAAGCTCCCACGCCCACCGCAGTCAGCCTCGTCGACTCTGACAACTGAGCCGTTCCCGAATCCATACACTGACGATCAGGGCGACCCGACGAACCTTGACAGCCTATACAACTTCCTGCTGATGTGTGCATTAACAGCTGAATGGGTTGATGCCCAGGGTCAGCCAACGCACGCAGCCGACATCTCTGAGGCGCGCGGAATTGTCGACACGACCTTCCTCGACCTGCACCGCAAGGCCAAGACCAAGGAGGCCTTTCTCGTCAACATAGCCGTGCTAGCCGGTGGCAAGATTCTCTTGCATAAGCGGCCTCGCTTTACGCGTGCAGAGATCACCCCTGCCTATTCGCGCTATGTGCTAGTCTGGGAGTATCGCCTAGGAGGGGTCACGGCATCCTTTACGAATCGCGCCACTGTGTACAAAACCAATGAGGCGATGCCAATAGGGGTAGGGGCTGGTCAGCCGACTTGCACGTCTGAGTGTCGCGATGGGTTCAGCAGGAGCGAGGCCGAGAGGCCCAGCACTAGCGGATGCGACCACAACAACCGACGAAACTCGATCAGAACCAATTCCAACAGAACCAGGCAGCCCACGCGCCACTTTACCAACGGCGACCGCCCGCCTCAGGAGGCGACCCAGGCCGGTGATTACTGGAAACACAAGTACACGGAGCTTTTGAAGGCGACTGAAACACGGTACAATGTGCAAGACCGCATAATAACGGGGGTAGTGACGAAAGAGGCAGAGGTCAGTGTGCATCAGCACGAGTGGGTGAAGAACCGATGGTCATGGTGAGGGGCAGACGGGGGGGGGGCGAGTGGACGTGGACACCGCAAAGGGTCGAGCTGATAGAGCAAAGAGACAATACATTTAGATTGTGCGCTGGGTTTGCCCGCACGCTGACACGCCGAAGACAAGTAGCCTACATTGTACCTTGCAGCAAGCAACAAGCAGTACATACAGGACAGCCAGGCTCTGGCGCCGTCAGGTCACCCACCTCACGCCTGCCTCGCTCGCTAGCCCGGCTAATTTGCGGGTAAACAATGGGCGTGTAACATGGGGGCTACAAGGTGTAACATTGCTGATATCCTCAACGTTACAACAGTCGAAGAGTCAAAGACGAATGCAAAGACAAAACAAAGAAACAAAGCAGGCGGTGACTTGTCAAGCCATGGCGGAGGAGACACACATGCGTGCAGTCATTGCACCTGCACCTGCCTCATGAAGGCGCACTTACACAGGCCTACACCTGGCTGTTGAAATAGCAAGCCGCACGCTACCACACCACGCAAGCCAGACAACAAGATCAAACCAGATGAAATCAAATTCAGCGTACTCCTAAACCCCAATAAAGCACAGCCCTCCTTTGTTGACGCTACGCTACATCTCCATACCTGCCCCCCGCCCCCCCCTTGCCCCTTGTCTTCTTCCTCCTCGATCTAGCCCGTCCACATCTCAAGGTCTGAAGGTTCACACCGCTTAGTCTAAACAACAGATAAAACAAGGAAATCCAAAATCATCGTTTAAAATCGGCGTGCAACAAAAATGGCAAGGAAAAGAGATGCTTTCACAGCGGCGGAAGAAAAGAAAAACATGTAAAGAAGGAGAGAGAAGAAAGAAGAAAGAAGAAGAAAAAGAAGAAAGAAGGAAGAAAAAAAAGCAAGAACAGAGGGGAATGGATGGTGGCGAGGGGCAATTAGATGCCGGAATTAAACAAGGCTATACCGCCACGACAGAGAGACCTGGTAGTCGGGCCGTAGGCGACAAACACATAATTCGACAACAATAGTGAATAAAAGGACCAACAGCATGAACGTCAATTGCACCAACAATATAGCGAGCAACAACACCACAAACAACAGCAATGGCGTAAAAATGTCTTCAATAAGTAGCAAATGGGGGAGAGGGGGAGGAGGATCCGACATAATTCGTAAGATAATGGACAGCGCCACGGGCGAGGGACGAGAGACAGTGAGAGGGAAGGGACATGAACGTAAATAGAGACCAAGACATAAGGGGGGGACATGAAATAGGAGAGAGAGAAAGAATTAGTGTGGCGAGTCCATCATGTAAGACGTGGAGAGAGACATGGTATAGCAAGTAACAATAATAATAGAAAGCAACGCGAGCAAAATAATCGCGGAATCTTGGAACCAGAAAATAAAAAGCAAAAAAAAGAAAAGAGGACGAAAAAAAGAGGAACAAATCAAGCGAAAAATAAAAAGTTATCCAGGATCAGATTCGTCATCGTAAGCATCAATCAGTCGTAGATGAGGTTCAAAGAATTGCGGAAGCAGACGTTTTGGTAGCAGGAGAAAAAGAAAAAGAAGACCAGACCGGCCAGGCTCAGTGTGGCGTGGTTGGGTTGAAGAGAGGGAGGTTGAGAAGAAAAAGCCGGTCGGTTGCCAGTCATGCAAACAAAGCAAGAGAGAAACATCCAAAAAGAGCACACACGATATTCGGCAAGAAAGCACAGACAGACGTAGAGGTGGTAGTATAGGCCCAGCCCCGGAGCCTCGCAAGCTTTTCCCTCAGTGGAAACGGCTGCCAGTTGTTGCCGTTGTCGATCGAGTGTTATCCGAAGAGTCGCTTCCACGCGCCATATGGCCGTTTCCATTGGCTGCTCTAGCATTGCGGCTCGAGAAGCCTGTCTGCTGCTGTTCACTCCACTCTGGGTTGCGCGGCTGGCGATCCGGCACATTGCGAGATGTAGAGTGGTCCGAGCCTGGACGGGCCCCCGGTCGCTGGCTACCAATGGCTCCGGGTGCAGCAGCACGCGACTGTGACTGGGCCTGTACTTGGGCGGCCATGGCTGGGTCGTATCCCAGACCCAGACCTGCCATGCTCGAAGAAAGACCCATTGTGGGATCGCCAACGCCACTACCACCAGAATTGAGGTGCAGAGTGGGTGAGGGCGATAGCGAGGGGCTTCCATTGCCGCTGCTAAACTCATTGAGGCGGCTGAGACCAGCATTAGTCGTAGCGAAGGCATTGAGGCCCGATGTGTTCAAGTAGCCACCCGATGTACTGTTGGCCGAGGGACTCGGCGACATGGACCGCAGGTCGGCAAAGCTCTTTGCGGCACGTAGGTTGTTGGGCAAGCCAGGGGCAGTGGGCTCGGCTGACATGGGATATTCTATAGTGGGACCGGGCCGGTGCATGGCGTGCGACGACGGGTAGTTGGTGATGACTCGTGGCTGGTCAGTGGCAAAGTCAAAGGTAGCAGCACGACTCAGGCCACGGCGGTGGGCATCCAAGCTGGCCGAGTTGAGGGTGTTGAGCCCGGTGGGCGACGGTTCATGGCGCTTCTTGTAGATGTGCAGCTGGCGAACATCAGTCTCACCGACTGATCGGTGTTCGAGGCCCATATGATGGGCAATGATGTGGATCTGGCGGCGGTCTTCGGGCGAGATTGTGGGTGGGAAAACAAGTATTTCACGCGAGTCGTCACGCTTGAACAGGGTCAGCTCGGTGTAGAACCCCAAAGTGTTGGGATCATTGAGGTCGACATTGGGGATGGTGGACGAGCTGCTGGAAGAGTTTGAGGTGTTGTTCATGGCATTGCCTCCATTGTGGCTGTGGTTGTTACTGCCGTTGTTGTTTCCGCCGCGGGAGACGGTGCTAGCGGCAGTGAGAGACTGTAGCGACGGCTGTTGGTGCAGCATGGGGGCACGGTGCTGCTCCTCGAGCTGGCCACGACGCTCGCGCTTTTCGCGTTCAATACGCTCGCGCTCGGCTTCCGGCAGCATTTTTTTGTACTCAACACGCAGTTTACGGCCGGATACGTCGAGACCATTCATACGCTCGATGACAGCGCGGGTGTCTTCGGGATTCTGGAAGTTGGCAAAAGCCAGACCACGGAAGACGCCATTGTCAAAATGATAGTTGAACGCGTAGGGCTGGGGCAAGTTCATGTCAACCATGATTTGGGCCAGCTGCTCCTTGCGCACGGCAAAGGGGATGTTCTTGATCACAATGGCAGTGGGGATCAGCTGGTCCGAATCGGCGGCAGGCGGGCCACGCATATCAGCGGCGGACATGGCCTGGTCGATGAGAAGGCCGGCGGGGAGATGGCTGTGACTGTGGCTAGAGCCAAGGCTGTGGGGAGCAAAGGCAGACTGGGGGGAGTGTGAGTGCATGGCGAGGGATGAGTTGTCGGCCCAGCCCTAAGGAGACGTCAGTTAGCAGGCATTTTGTAGAGTTTGCGGGACAGTGGGAGTGAGTGAAAAAAAAAAAAAAAGGAACAGGAACAGGGAAAACAATGAGATAAACAAACGCAAAAGCAAAAGCTACACAACAAACAAACACGAGGCATACAGCGTGGTAGAACCTCCTTCGCTACAGAAGGCCTGGATTGAGACTTACCGTTGGTAGGGCTGCGCGGCGCGCCATAGGCCGCTGGCGGCTAGCCCCGTTCAGAGAGCCATTAATAGTGGCTACGTTTCCGGCTGAGTAGGCCCAGGCACCTGGATTGTGAGTGTGATTGTTGTTGTTGTTGGAGCTGGGGTTTTCATATCCGTACGCCATGCTATTGGCGGGAGACACGCCGCCGGTGGTGCTGCTGCCAGTGTTGCTCGCAGGGTTAGCACTCGGCGGGTTGGAGTTGGACAGGTGGTCCATGGACCGGTAGCCATTGGACAAGTGGTCGGTATAGAGGGCCGACGACCCCAGAGTCTCGTAGCCCCTCTGAGCATGACGAGGAAGAGTCATAGTAGAGGCAAAGCCAGGAGCGGTATACTGGTTGGGAGAAGGTCTCGAGCTGTTGGGGGACCGACTGGGGGGAGGCAGCTGTTGGTGATACTCGACATAGATGTCGTGAGGCGGAGGCGGTTGGGTGCTCATTGCGGGCGGACCAGGGAGAGCGAGAGAAGAGGAGGAGAGGGGAAGAGAGGAGAGGGGGATAGAAGAGGGTCTTCTAGAGAATAGCGAAGTGCAAGGAAGTAGTAATAGTAGTGGTAGCGGGAGTAGTAGTAGTAGTGCAGGTGCTTCAACTCAATACTGAGGCTGACCAAGTCTCTCGAGAGAAAAAATACACGCCTTGTCACTCTGTCACTCTGGCGAAGGCAGACAGCAACTGTCGAATAAAGACAGACAGCTGGCGGGCGGGGCGGGGACACAGGGCCAAAGAAAAAAATAAGGGGGGTGAGTGACGGCCGTAGGATAGGAGGTAGAAGCGTGTGAGTTTGGCAGAGTCGAGATCGATCGGGTCGAGCGGGATCGGGGGACCGGATGGAGGAGGAAAGAAGGGAATGATCGAGAGCCAGATGCCAGCAGCGAAAAAGCCTTGGGATGAGCCTAAATGAAAGAGCTGTTGATGGACGGGATGGATGACGGTGCTGTTGCTGACGAGGGAGTGAAGGCGTGTACAAAACAAGATTAGAGAAAAAAAAGCAAAAGCTGCTAAATGGTTTCTTTAGTGTCTATAATTTTAAGGGATTCCGTTTCGATTTCAGGAGCAAAAGACGAAGGGAAGAAGAAAAAAAAGATCGTGTTTAAATCACGTCAATTCGTGTGTTTCGTAGCGCTGTTCGTCGTCGTCGTTGTTCGTCTCTTTCTGTCGTGATTTTTTTTAATTTTAAAAACTTATTCTTAATTCTCTTTTTGGGGCAGTCAAAATCTTCAATTCAACGCCATACATGCAAAAAAGAGGAAAAGGAAAAGAAAAGCTCGTGATAATGAAAATAAAAATAAAAAGAATGGAAGAAAAAAAAGAAAGAAAAAAGACAAAAAGAACGAAGCCACAGACTTTTGAGAAGTTGAAGGAGGACAGGGAAAAATTAAAATAAAAAGACGATGCCAAAAGAGAATAACATAAAATAATTAAAACATAATTAAAATAAAAGGAGACTTAAAGTACCCAGGAAAGAAATTCAATCAATTAAGACAAGTACTGGCTGCCCAGCGCCAATAGAACCCCAATTAATAAAGTTGGGGGCACTGGTAAAGCGACTTTCAGAGGGCGGGCTCGTAGCTACAGCACAGCCGTGGCCTGGAGATAGCGTGCATAGCGGCACAGACTAGCGCACCAGCTACTAAAAATACAGGCGAGGCGGGCCAAATCTACAGCTCAGGAGACAGGCTTATCACGACCCAGCACCGTCGTCACCAAAACATCGTCAACGTCAACAGCAGCTCTGTATACTTGGCGTCCCTCTTCTGCGCTCACACAACACGAAACCAAAGCTAGGGCCTCTACACTTGAACCCCCAGCAAAACCTGCACGAAATAAAAAGCGGGGCATCATTCACACATTGTGGCCGTGTACCGAGTACTCCCCCGTAGCCTAGGCTTGCACACCAGGTTGAGTACCAGGAACTTGCGATGAGCATGAGGAACCGCCACCAACAAAGCACAGCAGCGGCAGCGGCAGCAACAATAACAATAACACCAACAGCGTCAATGGCAGCCATGGTGATAATCTCCATGGTCAGATCAGGCTGAATCTGGTTCCGGATCGCCTACCACCACACCCTGCCCATACCTCTTTCCAACTCCTCCCCCTCTAATCCCAATCCTCGTTTCCCTGCTCCGTCTCTACCTTTCCGGTATTCCTTCCGCCTTGACAGAAATGATAAAAGAAGAAAACAAAAGAGGGGGGGGGGAGATGAAGAAACAGGGCCTTGATCTTCAGGTCTCGGTCTCCTGATATGGCCAGCAGCAGCCAAGGCCTAGGCGAGACTACTGCCCAGCCCAGCCCGTCGGCCATCCAACCAGCCAGCATCTTTGACAAGCCAAAGAGACAGATAGATAGACACATTGTCATCAACTCTGCCTGCTGCTTGCTTGCCTGCCTGTGCCTGCCTTGCCCCTTACGCCTTATGAGAAATCCGACCCCAAAGCTGCATTCCTCATCCTTTTCGCTCCTCCTCGTTCTTGTCTTGCTCCTCACCAAAGAGCCTCGCTTTCTTGTTTTCTAGTCCCTCTCTGGCCCCGTCCCTCTGGCCCTGTCCCTCTGGCCCTGTCCCTCTGTCCCTCTGTCCCTCCTCCTTTCTCCCTCTTCTCCCCTGTTCGAGTGAAGACCGGAAAACAGCAGCAAACCAACAAGATTGGCCCGTCGTTGCTGCCTTTCTATCTCCGTCTTTTCTAGCTGTATTGGCGTGGCTCAGCCTAGCCCATGATGCGTTTCCAACCCGAGGCCTCAATTTTCTTGTCCCTCTTCTCCGTCTTTAGCTCTGTCTGTAACAATAAAATATCGGAAAATAAATAATCGTTTTGCAATATTACCTTGCCAGCTTGTTGCTCCCGTCGTCAATTATTATGCCTGACTCCCCTTTCCATTTGTACCATTGACCCTGTCTCTCGTTCCCCTGAGAAAATAGCAACACAAACACAAAAAGAAAATAAATAAATAAACAATAAACAATGGGCCTTTTTTCGTGCATTGTTCGCATTAACCAAGGGACCTCCGAAGCAAAGAAGAAGCAGAAGAAGAAAGGAAAATGAAGAGCGCAGGCGCAGGCGCAGGCGCAGGCGCACTCCCACCGCAACGCAGCCTTGATAATCACGTACAAGCCTTAATATTGCCGTTATTCTAATTACCACACGCACCCACCAGCCTGCTGTCCCCTTCTTTTTTCATCTCTTCTCCTCTTGTCTCCCCCTAATCAACTCCAGCCTTGGTGTTCTCTTGTCCTTCTTTTGCTTTCCTTCTGCACGTGCTTGTCAAATACCCTTTTTGTGCTGGCCTGTATTTATGCCCGCAAAATAAAATAAGACATGAGACGAGACGAGACAAGACCCCTCCCCCTCATATTCAGCCTCGCCTTCTGCCCATCTCTGTACTTTTTATGCAAGGCCACATGCTCAGTTGGCCGAAGCCTGTGTGTGTGTGTGTGTCTGGTTGAGGCAGCTCACGCATCCCAGCCTACAATAACAACAGCACGCCATAACAGTGCAGATTGAGCACACAAACACACGAGACGAGACGATAACAGCAACACCAAGTTTCAACTAAAGTCAAAAGACTCGGACAACCAAGTGCACAATCCCAAACGAGAGCCAGCCCGGGAGACAGCCCCTTGTCTAACCCTATACCCTAATGGCACACTTACAATCAGGCATATTAATAGTATATTCCGGCTGCTCTCATCACCGCTAGAGTAGCCCGTCTCCACTATTTGGGCTGGTCTCTAGTAGCCTCCTCACTAACACCCATCGGGATACGGGAACGTCACTTCACTTCCCGGCTTCGGCGGTCAGGGCTTTGACTCCCAAGACTTGCCCCTTCGTACATGTGCTTTTTTCTCTCTCCCCAAATGCCCTTGCATCTGTAGTTTTCTATCTCTTCTATTTCTTGCTCCTGCACCGCAAAACATGATGGCTGCAACGTCCAGCCTCTCCCCCTCTCCTCAACACAGCGGCTCTGGAAACAAAGGAGCTGCAACCGGCGCTACCGCTAGGCTATGTATGTATGTGTTATTTAACGTCTACCTACTGGTTTCACTACCGCTAGGCTAATGTCCGTTGCCGGATATCCGCTACAATTCGGAAACGGAGCTCCGGGATGCCCACAGACGCTATGGGGCTAACATCACATGTTCCCGGAAATTGACTACAACCTATATGCAGACAGATGGTCGGGACGGTTGCAGTACCCTCACGGCAGACATATAAAAACTGCAACTTCCCACCGCTTTGCAGACAGTCAATTTCCCGTCTGACTTTGGCTTTCTTCCCATCTGCCCGGACCTCACAGCTTGCTCCATTCACAAACTATGCACGCTCTATCCTCTTGCTATCTACCAGATACTGTGCTCACTATTTTACCTTCTGCTGTACTCTTCGTTTACATCACCTTTCAGATCTACATCCTAATCACTCTTTGTTCTGCCGTATTCCCTGCTGCTGTTTACACCTGGTCCAAGGGTTAAGTCTTCAATCATGACCATCCACTACAACCTCCGCTGCATCCGCGCGCCGGCCACAGCGTTGAGGTTCCCCCCAGCGCCGCACTTCCCCCCAGACTCGCCCATTGCGCACAACCAGGCGCTTATTGCCTTGCCGTCAAACTTCCGGCCTGTGCATCTGCTTAGCCGCTCAATTTGTCTATATGCGGTCCCGCCTGCCACCCCCACGCCCCGCTTGCTGTCCAAGTGGTTCACGCCGCATTTCCTGTCGTCGTGGACTGCAGGTCCGCTATCTAAGAATGCCCCGTGCATGCTGCAGATTGGCGCGGGGGGCCGCACTGCCTGCCATGCCTGCTTGCGTCATATGGTTGAGCGGGAGTGCAAGTTTGAGTCGTGGTACGCCGAGACACAATTGGAGAAAATCCGAGAAACCGAGGAAGACGGGTGGATGTGGACTTATACATATACCTATGGCCTGCAAGCTGCAATCCGTGTGATCAATGCTGTCGAGCAGGGAGGGTTGATCAGCTCCAAAGTTGACTACAGAGAGAGTGAGCCAGAATGGTAAACGCCCGGCCACCTCGAACTAAGCGATAGACAAGAGTTTACCCAATAGCCTTGTCCGTCCATATATAGCCCCGACACTTATGCAGCCCTCTTGCTCCCTCACTGATTTGGACTGGAGCTGGAAAACTACGCACTCTGCATCGGCCTCGCAGCTCTCCATAGGATTGAGCTACAGGCGGAATGACTTTTCACTAGTAGCCAGTGAAGTCGCCCTGTCACCTGGTGTCCCAAGATACCCTTTTCTCATTTGCAGTTTGCTCTCACACTACGCCGAGAGCATACTATCGCTGCCCCTCCTGACTGAGCTCTCTCTTGATTGAGCTCTGGCCCGCCCTGGCATTAATACATTTTCACGTGGGCCGGCCCTATGTCTATGGTAATAGACGTCTTCTGTTTTGTTTAACTGGGGCACTCTGTGCTCTCCTACTGATTCGGGATTGAGCACCGGGACCTCCCCCACACCCTGCTGTTGCCAGCCTTTGCTGTGCTCTCCTCAAGGAGCCAGCACGCCTCTATGTTTGCAGCTGCAGCTGCATCTGCATCGCACTACTCTGCGGTGTCCCAGGCCGTTGCTGTATTTGGGAGGCGGGGATTAAGCGTTGTGCATTTTCTTCTGGTCTCTATAGACGCAAACCTTCTTGTTTGTCGGACTCTGCTGGACTGTTAGCAAGCAAGTGTATCCTTTCTTGCTTGAGCGTTATTTGGAGGAAGACAGGCGTGTCCTCCTGTACAGATATATATATATATATATATATACACACGTCTTTTGTTCCTCTTCCTCATATTTACCTACCTCTGTGTATGTCCAGGCCGCTATCCTTTACATGGTATTTACAGTGCTGCCATGCCCACGGCTAATAATGTATAGCGTCGTTGCAGGTACATCTAGTCGTAGTTGAACTTGAAACCCCCTCTTGGGCTAACAAAGAACACATCGAGCCACACACTACTGCAGTCTACGTTCACAAAACACCGCGAAAGACATTGAGTAGTAGTAGTATTGGTATAGAGGGCCGGCTGGACTCTATACAAAGATTCAGACATCGCAAACGAACAAACTGTGGCTTCGAAATTCAGGCTAGTCGCACGTATCTACGTACACTACACTTAAAATGAGGTTCATGTGGTATCAAGGGAAAAACGTACAGGCAAAAATACAATTGATACCCCCAAAGAAACTACCAGCATACAGACAGCCCAAGCAACGCACCAAGGAAATGAGAGAGGGAAAAGAAAAAAGAAAAACAAAATAGGAATGAGCATAAGACACGAGCGGGAAACATGAAATGGGGAGGGGCGAGGGATATGAAGAAGTGAGTGAGAGGGTGGAAAGGCATAATAATGAGAGAAGACAGAGAAAAAACGAAAAAAAGTAGACAAGACTCGGCGTAAAAAGGCGGAGATGGCAAGAAGAGGAGAGGGACGACAGCAAAAAGAAAGATACAGGAGGGAATAGAAAGTGACCAAGCAAGAATGGCACAGAAACACTGTGACCAAAGAGTTTAAACAGAAAGGAGCATAGCCATCTCCCCTCTCAATATTTTGCTTTATGCAGCAACCTGTGCAGCCTTCTTCTTCTTCTGCTCGACCTTGAGAAGCAGGGCGCGGTTGATATGCGGCAGCACACCACCATAGGCAATGGTTGCGCGAATCAACGTGTCCAGCTCTTCGTCACCACGGATGGCTAGCTGTAGATGACGGGGGGAGATACGCTTGACTTTGAGATCCTTGGCGGCGTTCTAGTTCGGCCCGAGATCTGTTAGCATGTGTATTCATGTAGCGAGAGGGGAGAAAAGAGACTTACGCCCGCCAGCTCCAATACTTCAGCCGTCAGATACTCTAGAACAGCAGTGACGTAGACGGCCGCCTTGGCCCCGACACGCACTTTGTTCTGGGTGTTCTGCTTGAGGTAACGCTTGACACGACCACAGGGAAACTGTTAGGAAAAGGGAGACGCGTTAGTTGATTTTGGAGTGTCCAAGAGTAGCCAATTGTCGCTTGGAAGAGTAGACGGGTAACAGGCCACTAGCTCTGCGCATCCATCCCATCGCTACGCTTTATCCGCCCGCTTAAGCCCGGAAAAGGCCACACAGCCAGACCGCGGGCTAGTTAGCCAGACGAGCAGACGGATGCGCGTTCGCTGGAATGCAGACACGGCACAAAGAACCACCCAAAGCCCACAGTCAGCCAATCAGAGCAAGCTAACACCGGAGGGCCATCTGAGGCGAAGAAGCATGTGCTATGTGCGCTTGTGAATACGGCTGGCTGGCTGGCTGGCTGGCTGTATCGGGTTGGGTGGGTATTGTGCTGGGAGGTTGGCGGGTGAGAATAAAAGTGTCGACAGGGCGCGGTCACAAAGGGCGGGCACGGCAAAAATGAACGCGTCGAAGCACGAGCAGAGAGAGAACGGATGACGACGAGGACGGGAAAGACGTGATGGCGGAGCGAAGAGAGGGGAGGGGCAAGAATCCCGCTTAATTTGCTCGTTGGTCGGCTGCATATGGCGCTAGCTTTTTTCCCCCCCAGCTTGGGCGATAGCCACAGTTATTAAATGCAGCGCGCGACCGGGGACGCATCGCAAATTGATGAATCGCTTGTGATCGATTGTCGCAGGGTTTTTATTTCTTTTATTTTTTAAAATCGTCGATTCGTGTGAAGTGCGCGCCTTTGCGAGATTTCGAGGACCGAGAGGTGCGTGCTGTCTGTCGTCTTGTTCATCGTACCGGGACCCCCTCGCTCCCCTCTCATCAAGCCGATCGCTTTCGCCATCGCCGCTCCCCGCTGCAACGGCCATGATTCCCATGAAATAACATCTAGAGATGAAATGCTTACCTGGAGTCCTGCGCGGGCCGAAGCGCTCTGCTGCTTCTTGGGGCCATCGGCCGAGGTCTTTCCACCGGAGCTCTTGCCGCCGGACTTGCCCTTGCCGCCAGCCATGATGATCAAAAAGCAGCGAGAAAGGGTTTAATAAAAAGAGGAAAAATAATAGGCGCTGTGAAATTCCGGGGGAAAGGCCAATTGCAATAGTGTTGGGTGGTGGAAGAGAAAGAGTTTTGATGTGGGAATAAAAAAGAATTAAAAAAGAAAAATAAAAATCGACGAGGAATTTCTGGCGGAGAGAAATAATGGAGAGGATAAATTGGGGAACGGAGGGACAACAAAGAGCCGGGAGTTGGAAGACAAGAGAGTCAGAGAAAAGTAGAGAGAACTCAGAGAGGGGTTTCGAAGCGGACAGAAAAAAAAAAGAATAAAAAATAAAAAAGGCAAGCGCAAAGGAATGATTTCAGGAAGGTACTTGAAAAAAAAAAAAACTTCATCGACCTCAGCCTTCTCCATCATCGCGGCCTCCTCCTCCTCCTCCTCCTTTTGTCCCCTTTCCATACAGCGTAAGCATATACATCCCTACGTCGGCCCGCCATAGCGCATCCACTGTATACTCATATCCGCACTCCCTTTCTCCTTTCTTCTCATCATCATTTCCTAGCTCACTAGCCTCCTCGCATACCAGTTTCGTAGTATCGTGGCTCTCTCCTTGTCCTTCTCCCTTCTTCCCATCCGCCTCCATCACCACTGTCCCTACTACAATGTCGCCCGCCGAACAGCAAGAAAACGCTAGAAAGCGTCCTCGTAGGTTGCCCTGTACTCTTGCCGTCTTGTCGTCTTGTCGTGTCCACTACTTCGGCACGGCTGCGCTCTGTCCCGTCCTTGCTCGCCTCCACTAATACCCCTCTTCAAATCTTCAGGCACCCAGTCCCTACCACCCCCTGCGCTCCCCAAGCTTGTTGCAGAACAGCATACTCCCATTCCCGCCAGTGATAAAGACACTAAACGCCTCATTGTTGTTCTGGCCAATGCCAGTCTCGAAACTTACAAGGCTGCCCATGCTGGTGGTGCCCGCAATGGTGCCGTTAAAGACGAAAAGTACTCGCTACTAAACAGTGACGAGCATATCGGTGTCATGCGCAAGATGAACCGTGATATCAGTGATGCCCGCCCCGACATCACCCACCAGGTAAGACTGGGCTCTGACTCACTCACCCACTCACCCAAAGCCGTTGCCACACCATGCTTCCCACATCATAATGCCGTTTCTGACTGGACCCTCCGCGTCGTCGCCAGTGCCTGTTGACCCTTCTTGACTCGCCCATCAACAAAGCTGGCAAGCTCCAAATATACATCCACACTGCCAAGGGCGTGCTTATCGAGGTGTCGCCCACCGTCCGCATTCCCAGAACTTTCAAGCGCTTTGCCGGCCTAATGGTCCAGCTTCTGCACAGACTGTCGATCCGCTCCACAAACTCGCAGGAAAAGCTTTTGCGTGTGATCCAGAACCCCATCACCGACCATCTGCCGCCTAACTGTCGCAAGGTTACGCTCTCTTTCGACTCAGAGGTCGTCCATGTCCGCGACTACATCGAGTCTCTGGACCCGGCCGAGAGCTGCTGTGTATTCGTAGGTGCCATGGCCAAGGGCAACGATGACTTTGCCGACGAATGGGTGGACGAGAAGATCTCCATCAGCAACTACAGCCTGTCTGCCAGTGTGGCGTGTAGCAAGTTCTGCCACGCTGCCGAAGATGCCTGGAAGATCCTCTAAGTAGCGATCACGCGCTTATCCTCTCTGCGCACGGCGGGCACAGGACACGTATAGGTTGTGGGAGGACGGGAAATTGAACGGTTCTGCCGCTCTGAATCAGCGGCCCTCTCCCCATAAACCCGACAACAATGCTACTCGTGCATATTGATGGTCTTGCTGGCTATCAGGATCAGTGATCATCATGAGCGTGTGTGGTATCGAATGTCCAAGCCCTGCCACTTCTTTCTGATTCTCCGCCGGATAGGAGAGCAGAGGTGAGAAACCGGCGCCTTGCGTCCGATTTGCTGAGTATGTCACGCAGGCCATGCATAAATCGATTGCATTGCGTGTTGGTGTTGGTACCCAACCGGCATGACTATTGCAGCTGGTTGGACTGTAGGGCGCACGGAGCATGGCGAAAGTGATTGCTGTTCTAGCAGGAGGAGCAGTGGTGGTGGTGGTGGTGGTGGTGGTGGTGGAAGTTGTTTTTTTCATGACCTGAGAGTTGGGAGAAGATCCTCAATCTCCCTCGGGGTTCAATCCGCACAGCGAACCTACAACGACATACGACAATGCCAAAAAAAAATCAGAGTCTAGCGCCTAATGCCGTCTTTCAGTGTTGCGCAGTTTCTCCTTCTCTCCTTTTCTTGTTCTCTTTTCCAATTGTTCTTTTTCTTTCCTGCGTTGCTTTGCTTTATTTATTCTTCTTTTCTTTTCTACTCCTTCTTGGCTCTGGGCAGGTATCATCAGCGTGCGGATCGCTACATTACCAGAGAAAAGCCACAGTGCCGGCCTCTCGTCCCTCATACAACATGCTGGGCCTTGAGACGCTGGCCTGGGAACTTGGAGCCACCTGGATTTGCTTACGCTATCGCTGTTTTTCACAACCAAAACATGGGGCGTTCAACAACGGGTCCAAGACGCTTTTCGTCGTCTTTTTGCGTGTTACTTCAACATATCATGCATGCATCTCTCTCTCTCCCTCCCTCTCTCTCTCTTCCTCCTCACCTTGTTTACCCAAACATTCGCCCCCTCACCCTCCTTATTCTCGCTTTCCCCATTTATTCCTACACCTGTACAGCCTTGACTCTGCAGGCCCTCTTACCCGCCCTTCTCGCCCATTTTGCTTTATCAGCAGCGCTCGTGATTGCTCGGCAGCGGCTGAGCTTTTGGGCCTGGGGCTATCTGGCAGCCCAAGGCAAACAATGAATGACATGGCCTTTTGGGCCTGTTAGTCAAGCCTGCATTGCGTGCTTTGTAGGTAAATAAAAACTTGAGTCTTTTAGCACAAGACACAAACAAGCCCAACTAAAACTAATACAGGACTATCCATCTACATTGTCTCAATATGCCTCCTTTTTCTGCTGTTCCTTCTGTCGGCAAATGCCGATCAGCTGGCCATGAACTGGTGATGGACACGACGGCGGGCTATACTCCGTCCATGTAATATACAACACTCACAACCCTATGCAGCATTGTGCCTATAGCGAACCACAACATACGCATCCTATGAGAAAAAAAGGCCCTGGACAAACGAGCCATGTCTGCACAAAGCTACCGCTACCAGCAATGCCTATGCTGACAATGCCCAAGAGGCTCAATTGGTACAATGGGCAACAATGTACGGAGCAGCGTTTTGTCTCGCTCAACGCCACGCTTCAGGAGCCTTATTGCTATGCCCCCTTGTGATTATGCTACTTGATTGCTTTGTTTCCCGTGCTTCTTTTCGCAGAGCGCACCAAATGCACCCCTGTAGGCATTTAGGTAGGAAAAATCGTAGTTTTGACTGGCTACCAAGGCCTGTCCCAAAAGCCAGACACCCTTCCTTTCATGACAAGTACTGTGCATATGAGATCTGTTGCTGGCGCCTCGCCCATCCCATATGCCAGCACGAAGGCTATTTTAGTGCCCGAGCAAGCCCCATCTTCTAGGAGACGCTCGACAGCGAACCGAACAAGCAACTGATCAATTCAGGCAAACCAAAATCGAGGCCGACCTTTAGCTCTGACAAAATGACGCTTTAATCTGGACACCCAACCCGGCTGGCGATATTCTATAGGCTGACAGAGGCAGCTGATTGGCCCCAAGCCCCAGACAGGCGGGAAGGGAGCGATACAAGAGTATCGCAGCGATACGAGGTCTTGCCGATAGCGGGAGAGCCCACGTTCATCCCACATTGCCAGTCATGAAAAGAGACGCGTAGTAGTGCAGAAAGTGCTCGATTCAACCGACAATCGTAGGGAGGGACAAGCTCGAGGCCTGCAAGCTCTTCGCCGTGGGAGCCTTGCCCTGTGCGCATATTTGCCTACAGTATAGGCTTTGCAGTATAGGCTTGAATCTCCCCTACCATGGAACAGACAGGAATTAACAGCTTCCAGTCCCGTCCCCACCCGGATGCACGCGAAATCGTCTAGAAACGGGGGAGCGTAGAGACATAGAACAGCCGTTCCCTGCTGCACTGTCTGCCTGCACTGTCTGCCTGCACTGCCTGCACTGCCTGCACTGGCCGCACCGCAACGGGGCAGGATTGGCACTGCTCTGCACCTTTGCCTCGCGTTGCTTCGTTTCACGTTATGTACGCGGATACCATTGCGGCTGCTTAGATGCCCAACCTGAGCCCTTCACCCTCTCTCTGTCTTCCACCCTCCCCCGCTGCCCTGTAGTGGTGGTCCCAGAGAGCGCGCAGCTACATGCACTGGCTGCGCACCATAGGCTAGGCCGTGGTGGGAGGTAGCCTAGCAAGGTTGACAACTACTACCCAGCACCATGGCAGCTGGGATGCTGGGATAATAGGAACAAGGCTTGCCAAGGATATAAGGCCATGGGCTGGTGGTAAAGGAACATTGTCGAGTGCAGTACCCACATTATACCATAGTCTACAACGAACGGGTCGGGGCCCTTGCGGTCTCGCCTCGCAGTAAGTCGGTCAATTAGGCAGGTCGGGCTCTTCTGTTCCCCCCCAAAGACAGCCCTGATTTGATGGCTTTCTGAACTTGCCCTGCTGGTCCGTGCCATGCATCCATCGCCCTGGATGAACGCCCCGGGCGCATTTATGAGGGTAAATACCTCTGCGTAAACGCTGTGCATGATGATTGCAGTAGGCGTCTCTGTATCCAAACACCCCATTGTCGTTCTTCCCGCTCTCCCCGTCAGCTTCACTAGGCTCTTCTTTGTCCTCCACGTCACCCGCGTCCACCACACATCTGCATCCTCAAGCGAGCTTCTGCCCGTCCTATGAACCCATTATTCCCGTTTAGGCTGAGACCGCCGTTGCAACCTGTGCATTATGTCGCGGGCTTTGACGTGTTCTCTCTCCTTCACGCCCCCCCCCCCCCCCCC